>CM069415.1:149157674-149387674 GCA_035609135.1 Eleutherodactylus coqui
TCATAGCATGCCTAAATATAGCATCCCCTCGAGAACCGATGACCGCAGCGTTTGCTGTGACCCATGTGATGACCGATGACCGCAGCATTTGCTGTGACCCGTGCTATGACCGATGGCCGCAGTGTTTGCTGTGCCCGTGTGATGGCCGATGGCCGCAGTGTTTGCTGTGCCCGTGTGATGACCGATGGCCGCAGTGTTTGCTGTGCCCGTGTGATGGCCGATGGCCGCAGTGTTTGCTGTGCCTCAGACTCCATAACGAGGGGAGCGGAGTGACGTCAGACTCCATAACGAGGGGAGCGGAGTGACCTCAGACTCCATAACGAGGGGAGCGGAGTGACATCAGACTCCATAACGAGGTGAGCGGAGTGACGTCAGACTCCATAACGAGGGGAGCGGAGTGACCTCAGACTCCATAACGAGGGGAGCGGAGTGACGTCAGACTCCATAACGAGGGGAGCGGAGTGACATCAGACTCCATAACGAGGGGAGCGGAGTGACGTCAGACTCCATAACGAGGGGAGCGGAGTGACATCAGACTCCATAACGAGGGGAGCGGAGTGACCTCAGACTCCATAACGAGGGGAGCGGAGTGACGTCAGATTCCATAACGAGGGGAGCGGAGTGACCTCAGACTCCATAACGAGGGGAGCGGAGTGACGTCCGACTCCATAACGAGGGGAGCGGAGTGACGTCAGACTCCATAACGAGGGGAGCGGAGTGACATCGGACTCCATAACGAGGGGAGCGGAGCAACATCAGACTCTATAACAAGGGGAGCTGAGAGACCTCAGACTCCATAACGAGGTGAGCGGAGTGACGTCATACTCCATAACGAGGGGAGCGGAGTGACATCAGACTCCATAACGAGGGGAGCGGAGTGACGTCAGACTCCATAACGAGGGGACCGGAGTGACGTCAGACTCCATAACGAGGGGAGCGGAGTGACGTCAGACTCCATAACGAGGGGAGCGGAGTGACATCAGACTCCATAACGAGGGGAGCGGAGTGACATCAGACTCCATAACGAGGGGAGCGGAGTGACCTCAGACTCCATAACGAGGGGAGCGGAGTGACATCAGACTCCATAACGAGGGGAGCGGAGTGACCTCAGACTCCATAACGAGGGGAGCGGAGTGACGTCAGACTCCATAACGAGGGGAGCGGAGTGACCTCAGACTCCATAACGAGGGGAGCGGAGTGACATCAGACTCCATAACGAGGTGAGCGGAGTGACGTCAGACTCCATAACGAGGGGAGCGGAGTGACCTCAGACTCCATAACGAGGGGAGCGGAGTGACGTCAGACTCCATAACGAGGGGAGCGGAGTGACATCAGACTCCATAACGAGGGGAGCGGAGTGACGTCAGACTCCATAACGAGGGGAGCGGAGTGACATCAGACTCCATAACGAGGGGAGCGGAGTGACCTCAGACTCCATAACGAGGGGAGCGGAGTGACGTCAGATTCCATAACGAGGGGAGCGGAGTGACCTCAGACTCCATAACGAGGGGAGCGGAGTGACGTCCGACTCCATAACGAGGGGAGCGGAGTGACGTCAGACTCCATAACGAGGGGAGCGGAGTGACATCGGACTCCATAACGAGGGGAGCGGAGCAACATCAGACTCTATAACAAGGGGAGCTGAGAGACCTCAGACTCCATAACGAGGTGAGCGGAGTGACGTCATACTCCATAACGAGGGGAGCGGAGTGACATCAGACTCCATAACGAGGGGAGCGGAGTGACGTCAGACTCCATAACGAGGGGACCGGAGTGACGTCAGACTCCATAACGAGGGGAGCGGAGTGACGTCAGACTCCATAACGAGGGGAGCGGAGTGACATCAGACTCCATAACGAGGGGAGCGGAGTGACATCAGACTCCATAACGAGGGGAGCGGAGTGACCTCAGACTCCATAACGAGGGGAGCGGAGTGACATCAGACTCCATAACGAGGGGAGCGGAGTGACCTCAGACTCCATAACGAGGGGAGCGGAGTGACGTCAGACTCCATAACGAGGGGAGCGGAGTGACCTCAGACTCCATAACGAGGGGAGCGGAGTGACGTCAGACTCCATAACGAGGGGAGCGGAGTGACATCAGACTCCATAACGAGGGGAGCGGAGTGACATCAGACTCCATAACGAGGGGAGCGGAGTGACCTCAGACTCCATAACGAGGGGAGCGGAGTGACATCAGACTCCATAACGAGGGGAGCGGAGTGACCTCAGACTCCATAACGAGGGGAGCGGAGTGACGTCAGACTCCATAACGAGGGGAGCGGAGTGACCTCAGACTCCATAACGAGGGGAGCGGAGTGACGTCAGACTCCATAACGAGGGGAGCGGAGTGACATCAGACTCCATAACGAGGGGAGCGGAGTGACGTCAGACTCCATAACGAGGGGAGCGGAGTGACATCAGACTCCATAACGAGGGGAGCGGAGTGACCTCAGACTCCATAACGAGGGGAGCGGAGTGACGTCAGATTCCATAACGAGGGGAGCGGAGTGACCTCAGACTCCATAACGAGGGGAGCGGAGTGACGTCCGACTCCATAACGAGGGGAGCGGAGTGACGTCAGACTCCATAACGAGGGGAGCGGAGTGACATCGGACTCCATAACGAGGGGAGCGGAGCAACATCAGACTCTATAACAAGGGGAGCTGAGAGACCTCAGACTCCATAACGAGGGGAGCGGAGTGACGACAGACTCCATAACGAGGGGAGCGGAGCAACATCAGACTCTATAACAAGGGGAGCTGAGAGACCTCAGACTCCATAACGAGGTGAGCGGAGTGACGTCATACTCCATAACGAGGGGAGCGGAGTGACATCAGACTCCATAACGAGGGGAGCGGAGTGACGTCAGACTCCATAACGAGGGGACCGGAGTGACGTCAGACTCCATAACGAGGGGAGCGGAGTGACGTCAGACTCCATAACGAGGGGAGCGGAGTGACATCAGACTCCATAACGAGGGGAGCGGAGTGACATCAGACTCCATAACGAGGGGAGCGGAGTGACCTCAGACTCCATAACGAGGGGAGCGGAGTGACCTCAGACTCCATTACGAGGGGAGCGGAGTGACGTCAGACTCCATAACGAGGGGAGCGGAGTGACGTCAGACTCCATAACGAGGGGAGCGGAGTGTTTTCAGACTCCATACGAGGGGAGCGGAGTGACGTCAGACTCCATACGAGGGGAGCGGAGTGACCTCAGACTCCATAACGAGGGGAGCGGAGTGACATCAGACTCCATAACGAGGGGAGCGGAGTGTCGTCAGACTCCATAACGAGGGGAGCGGAGTGACCTCAGACTCCATAACGAGGGGAGCGGAGTGACCTCAGACTCCATAACGAGGGGAGCGGAGTGACGTCAGACTCCATAACGAGGGGAGCGGAGTGTCGTAAGGCTCGATAACGAGGGGAGCGGAGTGACATCAGACTCCATACGAGGGGAGCGGAGTGACATCAGACTCTATAACAAGGGGAGCGGAGTGACGTCAGACTCCATAACGAGGGGAGCGGAGTGACCTCAGACTCCATAACGAGGGGAGCGGGGTGACGTCAGACTCCATAACGAGGGGAGCGGAGTGACCTCAGACTCCATAACGAGGGGAGCGGAGTGACGTCAGACTCCATAACGAGGGGAGCGGAGTGTTGTCAGACTCCATAACGAGGGGAGCGGAGTGTTGTCAGACTCCATAACGAGGGGAGCGGAGTGACGTAAGGCTCGATAACGAGGGGAGCGGAGTGACGTCAGACTCCATAACGAGGGGAGCGGAGTGACATCAGACTCCATAACGAGGGGAGCGGAGTGACATCAGACTCCATAACGAGGGGAGCGGAGTGACATCAGACTCCATAACGAGGGGAGCGGAGTGACGTCAGACTCCATAACGAGGGGAGCGGAGTGACCTCAGACTCCATAAGGAGGGGAGCGGAGTGTTGTCAGACTCCATAACGAGGGGAGCGGAGTGACATCAGCTGCCACTGTGGTGGGCATCGGCACCATAGCAGGCACATGTGGCTGGCACACTGGCTGGTGCGATCGTATGGAGGGGCCATGTATCTGGTAAGGTTAGAGGGTCGGTGTGGAGTTGGCATCCAGGCCACTTTTAATCCCTGAAGGACCCAATGGTCTTCTGTGCGCTCTTGCAGCCATTTTTCTGTCGTGGTATTTGTAGAAGAGGTTCTGCAGCGCCGTCATGTAGTACATGTTATTAACTGTTTATGGGATGGAAGGAACTGTTTCCTCCTCTTACATTTAGGGATGTTTACTGCGCAGTATAAATGTTCTGCTGTGACACAAATGGACGTTGTCATTCCGATTTCCACACATGAAAGACCCCCAGGTGCGGCCCCTCCGATCCTGGCTGCGGCTGGAGGAGGTGGATCTACATGGAGGGAAGAGCCCCCACACAGGACTGATATAGACATCACAGGGCGGGAAGGGGGTAATGGTTCCCGATTTGTATACTTATAGAGTCCTGTGTAGCGCAGAGTGTGAGGGCCGCAGCGTGCAGTCCTAAGCTCTCACTCATGACCTGAAGGTTGCGGGTTCAATCCCTGTGTGGTTCAGGTAGCCGGCTCCATCCATCGGAGGTCGGTACGAGCGCCCAGCTTGTGGGGGTCCTAAATAAATGACCTGGCAGCGCTGCGGAATAAGTTGGTGCTATTTACTTAGGATGGGTCCCAACTTTACGATGGACATGTGGCTCCTGCAGTATACGGGCTTAATACAGAAGATATCCCCTCCGCATTTGGGACTACACTGTTTAATTGGATGGGGGCTGAGGTAAGTGGGGTCCTCTGTGTACAGTGTGAGGCTGAGGTAAGTGGGGTCCTCTGTGTACAGTGTGAGGCTGAGGTAAGTGGGGTCCTCTGTGTACAGTGTGAGGCTGAGGTAAGTGGGGGCCTCTGTGTACAGTGTGAGGCTGAGGTAAGTGGCGGCCTCTGTGTACAGTGTGAGGCTGAGGTAAGTGGGGTCCTCTGTGTACAGTGTGAGGCTGAGGTAAGTGGGGGTCTCTGTACAGCGTGAGGTGGAGGTAAGTGGGGTCCTCTGTATGCAGTATGAGGCTGAGGTAAGTGGCGTCCTCTGTGTACAGTGTGAGGCGGAGGTAAGTGGCGGCCTCTGTGTATAGCATGAGGCTGAGGTAAGTGGGGGCCTCTGTGTACAGTGTAAGGCTGAGGTAAGTGGGGGCCTCTGTGTACAGCTAAGGTAACTGGCGGCTTCCTGCCAGCGCTGTATCATGGCCGTCACTAGTGTTTGGTTGCGCTGTATCATGGCCGTCACTAGTATTTGGTTGCGCTGTATCATGGCCGTCACTAGTGTTTGGTTGCGCTGTATCATGGCCGTCACTAGTGTTTGGTTGCGCTGTATCATGGCCGTCACTAGTATTTGGTTGCGCTGTATCATGGCTGTCACTAGTGTTTGGTTGCTCTGTATCATGGCCGTCACTAGTGTTTGGTTGCTCTGTATCATGGCCGTCACTAGTGTTTGGTTGCGCTGTATCATGGTCATCACTAGTGTTTGGTTGCGCTGTATCATGGTCATCACTAGTGTTTGGTTGCGCTGTATCATGGCCGTCACTAGTGTTTGGTTGCGCTGTATCATGGCCGTCACTAGTGTTTGGTTGCGCTGTATCATGACCTCCACTAGTGTTTGGTTGCCCTGTATCATGGCCTCCACTAGTGTTTGGTTGCTCTGTATCATGGCCGTCACTAGTGTTTGGTTGCGCTGTATCATGGCCTCCACTAGTGTTTGGTTGCGCTGTATCATGGCCGTCACTAGTGTTTGGTTGCTCTGTATCATGGCCGTCACTAGTGTTTGGTTGCGCTGTATCATGGCCTCCACTAGTGTTTGGTTGCGCTGTATCATGGTCATCACTAGTGTTTGGTTGCGCTGCATCATGGCCGTCACTAGTGTTTGGTTGCGCTGTATCATGGCCTCCACTAGTGTTTGGTTGCGCTGTATCATGGCCGTCACTAGTGTTTGGTTGCTCTGTATCATGGCCGTCACTAGTGTTTGGTTGCGCTGTATCATGGCCGTCACTAGTGTTTGGTTGCGCTGTATCATGGCCGTCACTAGTGTTTGGTTGCGCTGTATCATGGCCGTCACTAGTGTTTGGTTGCGCTGTATCATGGCCGCCACTAGTGTTTGGTTGCGCTGTATCATGGCATCCACTAGTGTTTGGTTGCGCTGTATCATGGCCATCACTAGTGTTGGTTGCGCTGTATCATGGCCGTCACTAGTGTTTGGTTGCGCTGTATCATGGCCGCCACTAGTGTTTGGTTGCGCTGTATCATGGCATCCACTAGTGTTTGGTTGCCCTGTATCATGGCCGTCACTAGTGTTTGGTTGCGCTGTATCATGGCCATCACTAGGGTTTGGTTGCGCTGTATCATGGCCGTCACTAGGGTTTGGTTGCGCTGTATCATGGCCGTCACTAGTGTTTGGTTGCGCTGTATCATGGCCTCCACTAGTGTTTGGTTGCGCTGTATCATGGCCGTCACTAGTGTTTGGTTGCGTTGTATCATGGCCGTCACTAGTGTTTGGTTGCGCTGTATCATGGCCGTCACTAGTGTTTGGTTGCGCTGTATCATGGCCTCCACTAGTGTTTGGTTGCGCTGTATCATGGCCGTCACTAGTGTTTGGTTGCCCTGTATCATGGCCGTCACTAGTGTTGGTTGCCCTGTATCATGGCCGTCACTAGTGTTTGGTTGCTCTGTATCATGGCCTCCACTAGTGTTTGGTTGCGCTGTATCATGGCCGTCACTAGTGTTTGGTTGCTCTGTATCATGGCCGTCACTAGTGTTTGGTTGCTCTGTATCATGGCCGTCACTAGTGTTGGTTGCGCTGTATCATGGCCGTCACTAGTGTTTGGTTGCGCTGTATCATGGCTGTCACTAGTGTTTGGTTGCGCTGTATCATGGCCGTCACTAGTGTTTGGTTGCTCTGTATCATGGCCGTCACTAGTGTTTGGTTGCGCTGTGTCATGGCCGTCACTAGTGTTTGGTTGCGCTGTATCATGGCCGTCACTAGTGTTTGGTTGCGCTGTATCATGGCCGTCACTAGTGTTTGGTTGCGCTGTATCATGGTCATCACTAGTGTTTGGTTGCGCTGCATCATGGCCGTCACTAGTGTTTGGTTGCGCTGTATCATGGCCGTCACTAGTGTTTGGTTGCGCTGTATCATGGCCATCACTAGTGTTTGGTTGCGCTGTATCATGGCCGTCACTAGTGTTTGAGATGCGCTGTATCATGGCCGTCACTAGTGTTTGGTTGCGCTGTATCATGGCCGTCACTAGTGTTTGGTTGCCCTGTATCATGGCCGTCACTAGTGTTTGGTTGCGCTGTATCATGGTCATCACTAGTGTTTGGTTGCGCTGTATCATGGCCGTCACTAGTGTTTGGTTGCGCTGTATCATGGCCGTCACTAGTGTTTGGTTGCGCTGTGTCATGGCCGTCACTAGTGTTTGGTTGCTCTGTATCATGGCCGTCACTAGTGTTTGGTTGCGCTGTATCATGGCCTCCACTAGTGTTTGGTTGCGCTGTATCATGGCCGTCACTAGTGTTTGGTTGAGCTGTATCATGGCCGTCACTAGTGTTTGGTTGCGCTGTATCATGGCCGTCACTAGTGTTTGGTTGCGCTGTATCATGGCCGCCACTAGTGTTTGGTTGCGCTGTATTATGGCCGTCACTAGTATTTGGTTGCGCTGTATCATGGCCGTCACTAGTGTTTGGTTGCGCTGTATCATGGCCGTCACTAGTGTTTGGTTGCGCTGTATCATGACCTCCACTAGTGTTTGGTTGCGCTGTATCATGGCCGTCACTAGTGTTTGGTTGCGCTGTATCATGGCCTCCACTAGTGTTTGGTTGCGCTGTATCATGGCCGTCACTAGTGTTTGGTTGAGCTGTATCATGGCCGTCACTAGTGTTTGGTTGCGCTGTATCATGGCCGTCACTAGTGTTTGGTTGCGCTGTATCATGGCCGCCACTAGTGTTTGGTTGCGCTGTATTATGGCCGTCACTAGTATTTGGTTGCGCTGTATCATGGCCGTCACTAGTGTTTGGTTGCGCTGTATCATGGCCGTCACTAGTGTTTGGTTGCGCTGTATCATGACCTCCACTAGTGTTTGGTTGCGCTGTATCATGGCCGTCACTAGTGTTTGGTTGCCCTGTATCATGGCCTCCACTAGTGTTTGGTTGCGCTGTATCATGGCCGTCACTAGTGTTTGGTTGCGCTGTATCATGGCCATCACTAGTGTTTGGTTGCGCTGTATCATGGCCGTCACTAGTGTTTGGTTGCACTGTATCATGGCCGTCACTAGTGTTTGGTTGCGCTGTATCATGGCTGTCACTAGTGTTTGGTTGCGCTGTATCATGGCCGTCACTAGTGTTTGGTTGCTCTGTATCATGGCCGTCACTAGTGTTTGGTTGCGCTGTGTCATGGCCGTCACTAGTGTTTGGTTGCGCTGTATCATGGCCGTCACTAGTGTTTGGTTGCGCTGTATCATGGCCGTCACTAGTGTTTGGTTGCGCTGTATCATGGTCATCACTAGTGTTTGGTTGCGCTGCATCATGGCCGTCACTAGTGTTTGGTTGCGCTGTATCATGGCCGTCACTAGTGTTTGGTTGCGCTGTATCATGGCCATCACTAGTGTTTGGTTGCGCTGTATCATGGCCGTCACTAGTGTTTGAGATGCGCTGTATCATGGCCGTCACTAGTGTTTGGTTGCGCTGTATCATGGCCGTCACTAGTGTTTGGTTGCCCTGTATCATGGCCGTCACTAGTGTTTGGTTGCGCTGTATCATGGTCATCACTAGTGTTTGGTTGCGCTGTATCATGGCCGTCACTAGTGTTTGGTTGCGCTGTATCATGGCCGTCACTAGTGTTTGGTTGCGCTGTGTCATGGCCGTCACTAGTGTTTGGTTGCTCTGTATCATGGCCGTCACTAGTGTTTGGTTGCGCTGTATCATGGCCTCCACTAGTGTTTGGTTGCGCTGTATCATGGCCGTCACTAGTGTTTGGTTGAGCTGTATCATGGCCGTCACTAGTGTTTGGTTGCGCTGTATCATGGCCGTCACTAGTGTTTGGTTGCGCTGTATCATGGCCGCCACTAGTGTTTGGTTGCGCTGTATTATGGCCGTCACTAGTATTTGGTTGCGCTGTATCATGGCCGTCACTAGTGTTTGGTTGCGCTGTATCATGGCCGTCACTAGTGTTTGGTTGCGCTGTATCATGACCTCCACTAGTGTTTGGTTGCGCTGTATCATGGCCGTCACTAGTGTTTGGTTGCGCTGTATCATGGCCTCCACTAGTGTTTGGTTGCGCTGTATCATGGCCGTCACTAGTGTTTGGTTGAGCTGTATCATGGCCGTCACTAGTGTTTGGTTGCGCTGTATCATGGCCGTCACTAGTGTTTGGTTGCGCTGTATCATGGCCGCCACTAGTGTTTGGTTGCGCTGTATTATGGCCGTCACTAGTATTTGGTTGCGCTGTATCATGGCCGTCACTAGTGTTTGGTTGCGCTGTATCATGGCCGTCACTAGTGTTTGGTTGCGCTGTATCATGACCTCCACTAGTGTTTGGTTGCGCTGTATCATGGCCGTCACTAGTGTTTGGTTGCCCTGTATCATGGCCTCCACTAGTGTTTGGTTGCGCTGTATCATGGCCGTCACTAGTGTTTGGTTGCGCTGTATCATGGCCATCACTAGTGTTTGGTTGCGCTGTATCATGGCCGTCACTAGTGTTTGGTTGCACTGTATCATGGCCGTCACTAGTGTTGGTTGCGCTGTATCATGGCCGCCACTAGTGTTTGGTTGCGCTGTATCATGGCCGTCACTAGTGTTTGGTTGCGCTGTATCATGGCCGTCACTAGTGTTTGGTTGCACTGAAGGAGTTTTGCGTTTCTCCTCTTTATAAATAAAATGGCCGAAACAGAATCATGAGGCCCCAAATGGCAGATTAATGAGAGTCATGTGATCAGTGACCCCGCAGCCACACAGGCAGTGTTGTCATGGGGCCACAGGAGCTGCTGGTACTGATGTAAAGGGCTTTATATATAGTATTGGGCATAGCCCTGACTGCAGAGCGCCCCCCACAGGGGCCTGACCTGCTGCCTGAACCTAGCTCCCTCATCATGCAGCATCCAGGCCGGGGGCCACATTTTGGGCCCCGTGTGACATCACATGATTAGACTCCGCCTCCGCATAAAGCTCTTTATTATCAAATTAGCTTTATTTACACAATTGAGTAAACGAGACGCCCTGGAAGCTCCGGACCCCGGGGGGAACGTCTCATTTATCTGCTTGTACGTAGGAGGCGAACATGCTGTCCGGGCGCTCCAGCAGGACCTCCGGCTTGTCGTACTCCATGATGGCGCCTCTCTTCATGACGATCACCAGGTCTGCATTCAAGATGGTGTGAACACGGTGCTGTGGGAAGAGAGGTGCAAGATATTAGTGAGGGGGGCAACGACATCAGCCCTGAGGGGTTGGGACAGCATCGGGGGAGGTGTCAGCCCTGGGGGGTGGAGAGGGACACGGGACATCAGTTATTGGGGGACAACAGCAGGGGAGGCGTCAGCCCAGGGGGGTGGAGAAAGACAGGGGACAGCAACGGGGGAGGCGTCAGCCCAGGGGGGTGGAGAAAGACAGGGGACAGCAACAGGGAAGGCGTCAGCCCAGGGGGGGGGGGGGTGGAAAGAGACATGGGACATTGGTTCTTGGGGGACAGCAGCGGGGGAGGCGTTAGCCCAGGGGGTGGAGAGAGACACGGGACATCAGTTATGGGGGGACAGCAGCAGAGGAGGCATCAGCCCAGGGGGGTGGAGAAAGACAGGGGACAGCAACGGGGGAGGCGTCAGCCCAGGGGGGGTGGAAAGAGACACGGGACATTGGTTCTTGGGGGACAGCAGCAGGGGAGGTGTCAGCCCAGGGAGTGGATGGTGACACGGCAGGCATGAGCTCTTGGAGGGTTGCAGGGGATGGTCGGTAATAATCATCGCTGGACTGTCTATTGCAGCTGCCCCACCCGAGTCATTGCTTCCAGCTAAACTGCATATACCTTGGCCGGGCCAAGAAGGGGAGCTGCAGTCGCATGTAAGAGGATCACAAAGTGCTGCAGCTTTCCTGTAGACTTTTGGTTTCTTGTCCTCTGCTTGTTGTCACTGAATAGAAATAGGTGTATATTTTGAAAGGGTGAGAACTACTTACAGCTGAGGGTTTGTACCACTGTGTCAGTATAGACAGTCCTGGGCTCCAGGCTGATCCCTGCGCTTGCTTACATGGGACGATTATTGCTCGAAATTCCTTCAAAGGAACGACAATCATCCGATGTAAATAAAATTGTTTGCTGCTTGTTATCGGTGACCCCTCCGGACCGCGGCTCCCCGGGGAATGCTGCCCACAGAAGGTGAAGCGCTGAGCGTGAATCCCGCAATCCAGAGGTGAGTCTGGCAGTGTAAACGCTCTGCACGGGCGCCCATGACCTTAGCGGTTCGTGCAGTTGTTTGCCCCACTGTAGGCATGAAAGGGTTAATGTCTAGTCACGTGTCTGTGTGCAGTAGGTCAGTCAGTGAGGATGGAGGAGAAAGAGAGTTTGCCTGCTGCTCATTCCAGGCCCTCCTTCTAGAAGTTACCCTACTGAGTGTGAAAACCCGGAGACCTGATATTTCTAGACACTATCAAGACCGGGGTTGTATAATTGGATTGGCGCATTGCCAACATGGTTCCAATTTATAAAAAGGGGACCAAAAGTGAGCCTGGTAACTACAGGCCTGTAAGTCTCACTTCAGTAACGGGAAAAATATTCGAATGGATTTTGAGAGACGCCATCGATGAGCACCTCAAGCAGAACAACGGAATAACTCCTCACCTGCATGGGTTCATGAAGGGTCGCTCATGTCAGACCAATCTGATCAGCTTCTACGATGAAGTAAGCTCTAGGCTGGACCTGGAGAGTCTATTGATCTCGTATATCTGGACTTCTCTAAAGCATTTGACACCGTGCCACATAATAGGCTAATATACAAAATGAGGAGCTCGGATTGGGTGAAAACGTGTGTAATTGGGTAAAGAACTGGCTCAGAGATAGAAAGCAGAGGGTGGTAATAAATGGTTCGTACTCTGATTGGGCCCCCATCACTAGTGGGGGCCACAGGGTTCAGTATTAGGCCCCATTCTGTACAATATATTTATCAATGACCTGATAGAGGGGCTGCACAGTAAAATATCAATATATACAAAATTATACAAGATAATTAATACAACGGAGGACAATGTGCGGCTACAAACGGACCGAGATAAGCCGGGGGATCGGGGGGGAATGAAGTTCAATGTTGATAAATGTAAGGTTCTGCACATGGGCAGGAGAAACGGATGTCACCAATATACACTAAATGGGGTACGGCTAGGGAAAAGACCGGGGGTACTAGTGGGCTGTAGACTAAACTGGAGCAACCAATGCCAGTCAGCTGCTGCAAAAGCTAATAGAGTCTTGGGGTGCAGTAAAAGAGGTATAGGGGCGAGGGGCGAGAACATTATCCCCCCACTATATAAGGCACTTGTCAGGCCCCACATGGAATACTGCGTACAGTTCTGGTCACCGGGGCTCAGGAAAGATGTTACAGTGCTGGAGGGGGTTCAAAGAAAAGCGACTAAACTAATACATGGAATGACGGGGCTGGAATACCCAGAGAGGCACCAAAACTGGGATTATTCACCCCGGAAAACAGACGGCTGAGGGGCGACCAAATAACTCTGTATAAATACATGAGGGGACGATACAAGGATCTCTGCCAGGATCTGTTTACACCCAGGACCACGACGGTAACAAGAGGACATCCGCTACGTCTAGAAGAAAGCAGGTTTCATCACCAACACAGAAAAGGGTTCTTTACTGTAAGAGCAGTGAGACTGTGGAACTCTCTGCCTGAGGACGTGGTGATGGCAGGATCCATAGAGGAGTGTAAGAGGGACTTGATGTCTTTCTGGAGAGGAAGGATATTACAGGATATAAATCTTAGGTTAGTTGTTAATCCGGGTATACAGGCAGGTAGGAACTATTAGGGGTTGGTCCAGGGAACAGTCTGATTGCCATTAGGGAGTCTGGAAGGAATTGTCCCCCAAAAGGGCTGATTGGCTCCTGCCTCTTGGGGTTTTTTGCCTTCCTCTGGATCAACACAGGAGGATAGACAGGCTGGACTAGATGGACATGGTCTTCATTCAGCCTAACGAACTATGTTACTATGTCAGTGGAGGAGTACCGCGCAAGAACCGCATGTAACCGGAGAAAGAGAGAAACCGCAACTGTGTGAGAAAAAGTGTCTGACAGTAGTTAGAGAGAGTTCAACTGGGGGAAATAGCCTACAGATAACTAGGACTGTGGATGCCTAATGCCCTGGAACCCTCACTGCTTCAACACTATGCGAATGCTTGTGTGCAAGAACTGTTCACTGTTACTGCTTGTAAACGGAGGGACTGAATGTTCACGGATCTCGTTCAGAAAATACTCTGTGTGTGTGTGTGGACTACTTTATTTATCTCGGAGACCCGCCGCAGAAGACGGAACATTGGCGTCACGAGTGACAAAACAGGACTTTAAGTAACCCGCTTACTATATCTAGTCCACCCCAGTAATAACGAAGGTGGGTTCCTGTTCAGCCATCTTGAGGGGACAGTAGAGCCACCCATGACAAGGTTAAGTCTCAACCCTGCTGTCTCCTCGGCTGAGGGCCTGCTCCTCAAACACTGCACCATGTCAAAGGGACATTACACTGATACACTAACACATCCTCAGCTGTGAGCAGCAGCAGGACAGCAGCCACCTCCTCACATCATTCTACATACCGCAATCGTGACCACCGTGCGCTCCTGAAACGCTGTCATCACCACCTTCTGTAAGATGTTCTCCTGCGGGGCAAGAGAAATGTCATGTGAGGTCACAAACCTTCCACATCCCTCACCCAAGATCTCCAGTTACCACAGCAGTGAGAGGGTTAACACGGGGGGATAAATGTCTTCAGGTGTCATGGGATTATTGCCGGTTATGAAAATACACTACAGGTCAAAAGAACACAGGAATATTTCCAGTTATTTCTGACATTCACACAGTAGAAGTCCAGCAAATAACATGAAATGGTTCAAGAGTAAGTAACAACATGAAAATATTATGACATTTTAACCTGAAGCACGACAAAAGTCTGAATTCATGATTTTAACCCAAGGGCTTTTCTCAGGGAACACATTAAGGAGGGCTGCTCTGCAGCACAGAAAGCAAATATGGTTTGAAGTTGGCTGCAAACTATTCCTACAGGTGTCTCAGCTTTTGCAGATGACTCTCAAACCCTCTGATTCTATATAAGCAGTGTTGGAACAGACGGCATTACAGCATCCTCCAGGGCCGGATGCGGACAGTTTTCATCTTTAGGACGGAGAACATTGTTATCATAATGGCAAGAAAAAGGCAATTAACCAAAGAAGGCAGACGGTTATAATTAGGCGGGTCTCGCACAAGTGGATAGTAATTGCAGGTTCTGCCGGTGATTGATCCGTGGTAATACGCAGATCAATCAGATGCATCGGATTACGCACTTCCGCTCACATTAGCGGGTTGGAGTTGTGTAATCCGCTTGCAGAAAATAAAACGCAGCATGTTCTACTTTCCCAGGGAATCCGTGACATGAAGCTTTGTGCTCTATGGTTGCGGATATTCCCATATCTTATTACATTGCGTACCGCCTGCGGCTACTCACATCATCACTAAGGGAACAAACCAAAAGAAAGCTGTACTGCGCCTGCCCGTCTGCGTGAGTACACAATGATACGCACTACATTACATGGCCGTACGCAGGGCCACCGCTGGGATCTGCTGCGGGTCACCGTATACACCCGTGTGAGCCCGACCCAAGAAGTGCAGAACTTTCCTACCGAGAAACTGCAAAGAGATCCGAGGTGGCCGTCAGTACAGCGCCCTCTACCATCTCAAGGCCCTCGGAGACTCTGACAGACACTACAAATCACATCCAAGTGTTTGAGAGTCAGCAGTTATGTGATCGGCGCCTCGCAGCACAAACCTTCAAGCACGGCTTAATGCAGCAAAAATATACAAGCTTCCATTGGAACTGTGAAGAGAAGTAAAAATATGACGGGGATTAAAGCCCCTGCTTCTGCAATCAATCAGAAGCAGGTTAGGTTGTCAGCTGTTAGTCACAACTAAGAACCCTCAAGGAGAAGACAGGAGGAGTTTTTAACCATTTCTGCCTTCTCCTTTCTTTAGTATACAGTTCTCAATGAGTGTCATGTACTAGCAAGTGAGAGTGGAAGCGTTTCTTCCACTACACGAGCCGGCAGTCACATGACCGCCAGGATTCCCCGCTACAGCAGAGCTACAGGGTCCCAGCAGACCCAGATCAGCTCTATCAGTGACTATTGCCACGACAGGGGATGTTTTCCCCTGTAACTGGGGCTCCCATGGATGTGGCTCCTATGGATGCGGCTCCCATGGATGTGGCTCCCATTGATGCGGCTCCTATGGATGCCCCGGCTACAGGGGGAAAGAGTGTAATAAAAAAAACAAATATGATTGTTTTCAGTAAAGAAAACCAAGTCATCCTGTAGATATGAGACCTTTTACTGGCCAACAAACATACATGATGTCACAGACATGGATGGGACTGGTCTTCACTTCAAGGAATACTGCAACAGAAAAACATTTTTAACTAGACACTTAAAAGGGAGTGGAAGTTTTATGGTCCCTGGATTAGTGCTGGGGGGTCACCAGGCCAGCAGTCTTATCTGCTATAGATGTATTATACCTCCCAGTCACCATAAAACCTCATCAGTAATTCACTCCTCCATTGAACGTTTCAAAGGTTGTTATAAATCTATATTCCCAAATTCTTCTGTGGTTTTGTGATTTGAAACCCCCCTTCAATATCATAACCCTCATATCTCCTGTCATGTCCATGGTAAGAGAAGTGCTCGGCCGCAGGAAATCCTGTCTTCCTCTGTTTAATAGTGTGGCGGTGAGATCAAATCCTCGCTCTCGGTTTTTGTCCAATTTCTCCAACATAAAGACCCCCAACTGGACATTTACTGCACAGGATCAGGTACACAACATTGGACGAGGAACATGTGAATGTCCCCGGATTCTTATAGTCCTGCTGTGTGTTGGGGTTATGTATCCTGTCCGCGGTCCGTACATGTCAGCAGGTCTTACAGCTCCTTACATTACAGGGATCTTATAGTCCTGCTGTGTGTTGGGGTTATGTATCCTGTCGGCGGTCCGTACATGTCAGCAGGTCTTACAGCTCCTTACATTACAGGGATCTTATAGTCCTGCTGTATGTTGGGGTTATGTATCCTGTCCGCGGTCCGTACATGTCAGCAGGTCTTACAGCTCCTTACATTACAGGGATCTTATAGTCCTGCTGTATGTTGGGGTTATGTATCCTGTCCGCGGTCCGTACATGTCAGCAGGTCTTACAGCTCCTTACATTACAGGGATCTTATAGTCCTGCTGTGTGTTGGGGTTATGTATCCTGTCTGCGGTCCGTACATGTCAGCAGGTCTTACAGCTCCTTACATTACAGGGATCTTATAGTCCTGCTGTGTGTTGGGGTTATGTATCCTGTCCGCGGTCCGTACATGTCAGCAGGTCTTACAGCTCCTTACATTACAGGGATCTTATAGTCCTGCTGTGTGTTGGGGTTATGTATCCGGTCTGCAGTCCGTACATGTCAGCAGGTCTTACAGCTCCTTACATTACAGGGATCTTATAGTCCTGCTGTGTGTTGAGGGTCTGTATCCTGTCTGCGGTCCGTACATGTCAGCAGGTCTTACAGCTCCTTACATTACAGGGATCTTATAGTCCTGCTGTGTGTTGGGGTTATGTATCCTGTCCGCGGTCAGTACATGTCAGCAGGTCTTACAGCTCCTTACATTACAGGGATCTTATAGTCCTGCTCTGTGTTGTGGATCTGTATACTGTCTGCGGTCCGTACATGTCAGCAGGTCTTACAGCTCCTTACATTACAGGGATCTTATAGTCCTGCTGTGTGTTGGGGTTATGTATCCTGTCCGCGGTCTGTACATGTCAGCAGGTCTTACAGCTCCTTACATTACAGGGATCTTATAGTCCTGCTGTGTGTTGGGGATCTCTATCCTGTCTGCGGTCCGTACATGTCAGCAGGTCTTACAGCTCCTTACATTACAGGGATCTTATAGTCCTGCAGTGTGTTGGGGTTATGTATCCTGTCTGCAGTCCGTACATGTCAGCAGGTCTTACAGCTCCTTACATTACAGGGATCTTATAGTCCTGCTGTGTGTTGGGGTTATGTATCCTGTCTGCGGTCTGTACATGTCAGCAGGTCTTACAGCTCCTTACATTACAGGGATCTTATAGTCCTGCTGTGTGTTGGGGTTATGTATCCTGTCTGCGGTCCGTACATGTCAGCAGGTCTTACAGCTCCTTACATTACAGGGATCTTATAGTCCTGCTGTGTGTTGGGGTTATGTATCCTGTCCGCGGTCCGTACATGTCAGCAGGTCTTACAGCTCCTTACATTACAGGGATCTTATAGTCCTGCTGTGTGTTGGGGGTCTGTATCCTGTCTGCGGTCCGTACATGTCAGCAGGTCTTACAGCTCCTTACATTACAGGGATCTTATAGTCCTGCTGTGTGTTGGGGTTATGTATCCTGTCCGCGGTCCGTACATGTCAGCAGGTCTTACAGCTCCTTACATTACAGGGATCTTATAGTCCTGCTGTGTGTTGGGGTTATGTATCCTGTCTGCGGTCCTTACATGTCAGCAGGTCTTACAGCTCCTTACATTACAGGGATCTTATAGTCCTGCTCTGTGTTGTGGATCTGTATACTGTCTGCAGTCCGTACATGTCAGCAGGTCTTACAGCTCCTTACATTACAGGGATCTTATAGTCCTGCTGTGTGTTGGGGTTATGTATCCGGTCTGCGGTCCGTACATGTCAGCAGGTCTTACAGCTCCTTACATTACAGGGATCTTATAGTCCTGCTGTGTGTTGGGGTTATGTATCCTGTCCGCGGTCCGTACATGTCAGCAGGTCTTACAGCTCCTTACATTACAGGGATCTTATAGTCCTGCTGTGTGTTGGGGATCTGTATACTGTCTGCGGTCCGTACATGTCAGCAGGTCTTACAGCTCCTTACATTACAGGGATCTTATAGTCCTGCTGTGTGTATATATGTATCCTGTCTGCGGTCCGTACATGTCAGCAGGTCTTACAGCTCCTTACATTACAGGGATCTTATAGTCCTGCTGTGTGTTGGGGATCTCTATCCTGTCTGCGGTCCGTACATGTCAGCAGGTCTTACAGCTCCTTACATTACAGGGATCTTATAGTCCTGCAGTGTGTTGGGGTTATGTATCCTGTCTGCAGTCCGTACATGTCAGCAGGTCTTACAGCTCCTTACATTACAGGGATCTTATAGTCCTGCTGTGTGTTGGGGTTATGTATCCTGTCTGCGGTCTGTACATGTCAGCAGGTCTTACAGCTCCTTACATTACAGGGATCTTATAGTCCTGCTGTGTGTTGGGGTTATGTATCCTGTCTGCGGTCCGTACATGTCAGCAGGTCTTACAGCTCCTTACATTACAGGGATCTTATAGTCCTGCTGTGTGTTGGGGTTATGTATCCTGTCCGCGGTCCGTACATGTCAGCAGGTCTTACAGCTCCTTACATTACAGGGATCTTATAGTCCTGCTGTGTGTTGGGGGTCTGTATCCTGTCTGCGGTCCGTACATGTCAGCAGGTCTTACAGCTCCTTACATTACAGGGATCTTATAGTCCTGCTGTGTGTTGGGGTTATGTATCCTGTCCGCGGTCCGTACATGTCAGCAGGTCTTACAGCTCCTTACATTACAGGGATCTTATAGTCCTGCTGTGTGTTGGGGTTATGTATCCTGTCTGCGGTCCTTACATGTCAGCAGGTCTTACAGCTCCTTACATTACAGGGATCTTATAGTCCTGCTCTGTGTTGTGGATCTGTATACTGTCTGCAGTCCGTACATGTCAGCAGGTCTTACAGCTCCTTACATTACAGGGATCTTATAGTCCTGCTGTGTGTTGGGGTTATGTATCCGGTCTGCGGTCCGTACATGTCAGCAGGTCTTACAGCTCCTTACATTACAGGGATCTTATAGTCCTGCTGTGTGTTGGGGTTATGTATCCTGTCCGCGGTCCGTACATGTCAGCAGGTCTTACAGCTCCTTACATTACAGGGATCTTATAGTCCTGCTGTGTGTTGGGGATCTGTATACTGTCTGCGGTCCGTACATGTCAGCAGGTCTTACAGCTCCTTACATTACAGGGATCTTATAGTCCTGCTGTGTGTATATATGTATCCTGTCTGCGGTCCGTACATGTCAGCAGGTCTTACAGCTCCTTACATTACAGGGATAAGTTCCTGAGACTTGGAGATTGCCTGTAACAAAGAAGCAGAGGGTCCAGGAATATGGTGGTCAGACGGTCATCCTTGTGTTGGTATGACAGAGGTGGTTTGTGGTTTTCCTTAGTACCAGTAGCTGTGAATTCTAGGTCACTACTAGATGTACATGACCATTTCCTTCCTTCTCTGTGTATTGGAGTAGTTGATTCCTGGGTAACCTGGTGGCTCTGGTGATTCCTGGGTAACCTGGTGGCTCTGGTGATTCCTGGGGATCCTGGTGGCTCTGGTGATTCCTGGGGATCCTGGTGGCTCTGGTGATTCCTGGGTAACCTGGTGGCTCTGGTGATTCCTGGGGATCCTGGTGGCTCTGGTGATTCCTGGGGATCCTGGTGGCTCTGGTGATTCCTGGGTAACCTGGTGGCTCTGGTGATTCCTGGGGATCCTGGCGGTTCTGGTGATTTCTGGGTATCCTGGTTGCTTCGGTGATTTCTGGGTATCTGGTGGCTCTGGTGATTTGGTCATCAGTTGAGGTGGGATGGTCGCCCTCATTCATAAATGTCCTTTTAAGATGGTACACATGTTCCTCTCTGTCTGTTGGGTTGGAGCAGATCCGGTTGTATCTGACAGCCTGGCTGTAGATGATGGACTCACAAGAATCATACTCGCACACAATTATTTCTCCTTTGGCAAAGAGATATTCCTGCAACTCACCGGGAACCGCCATGGGCAGTAAAATGGCACCGCAATATGCCAACCTTTTCATGGCAAAACTGGAGAGTGACTTTCTGGCCGCCTGCTACAATAAACTATTGGCCTACTTCCGCTACATTGATGACATCATGATCATCTGGACCCACACTGAACAAGAACTAATAAAATTCCATGAGAGACTCTATGCCTTCCAGCCACCATAAACCTGACATTAAGCTATTTGTATACAGAAATCAACTTTTTGGACATAACTATAAAAATTTCAAACAACTGAATGCAGACATCCCCATACCGGAAACCAACTGATCGGCCCACATACCTCCAATGGGGCAACTTCCACCCTAAACACATCACAAAAGTCCATTGTCTACTGGCAAAACCGGGCCAAACCTTTGTTTTCATTAAAACCCCCAAACCGTGCGTGTCGCCCCGAGCTCTTATATGACGTCATCGGGGGCAGAGATGGTAAAACAAAACTACAGAATGAAATAAATATAACCCAAAGCCGTCGCCACCCAAACCACACATACTATATATCAACCGTCCAAAACAAAACGAGGAGCCCGGCCCCTACTTCATTTTAGTGTAAATACACGAACTAAAAAAGTATATACATGTTAAAATAATCATTTTTTAGCTTTTTACCCCCAATAAAACTAAAATACAGAAAAAAAGTCAGTGAAAAAGATATTAAACAAATAGGCCCAATCATAGCGATTCTCCACTTGCGGGATCTAAATGGCGACATGCCGCCATTTGTCAAGATTCTCCACGGTGAGCCTATCTGTCAGACAGGCTCAGTGCGGCGAACCGTCAGCTGTCTCCTGCTCCCGGACGGCGGCTCCCGCGGGATATCGCTACGCCCATGGACAGGCAGCCTGACTTGTTTGTTCTCTGCTTTCATACATTAAACTGTGGAAATATCAATACAAACTGGAAACGGTGAGGCGCTCTAAATGTTTGGACCATTAGTGTATATGTGGGGGTTCCTGGGGTGACGTACGGTGGCCATGTCTATAGACGCTGTGGCTTCATCCATGATTAGAATGCTGCTCTTCCTTACGAAGGCCCTCGCCAGGCAGAAGAGCTGCCGCTGCCCCACGCTGAAGTTCTCGCCTCCTTCTGTCACCGCGGCGTCTGGAAAAGCAATGGGTTAGAGAGCTGGGTGGGCGCGAGGAGGGGCTCAACAGGAGGACCGTGTATACAGTGCTGTCGAGGCCAGTATATATCAGTATAACATATCTGCGCTCACCCAGCCCGCCAGGTAGCGCCTTCACCACATGCTTGAGCTGGGCGATCTCCAGCGCCTCCCACAACACGCAGTCCGTGCATTTATTCTCCGGGTCCAGATTAAATCTACGGCAGAATTGAGATTCACGTCACACGTCTCCGGAGGGCGCCAGAGGACAACAACTGTGATCACATCCTGGCTGGGCATCTATGGCTACCTTATGCTGCCGCTGAATAAAATGGGGTCCTGGAGGATGATGGAGAGGCGCGATCGCAGCGTCTGCAGCGGAAGCTTAGCAATATCTATCCCATCAATGACGATCCGTCCTGGAAGAGGGAAGCAAAGAGAAACTAGTAAGATGGAGGTATCATCGTATGTTACATGTATGGAAAAAGGAGGCTGGTCATAAGGGTGGCACAGACCACCCCCTGTTACTTACAACCAGCCTGTTTATCATGTCTGAGAGGTAGTCACAGCTCCGCCCCCTGCTGACATCAGTGATATAATGTGGTAGTCACAGCCCCGCCCCTGCTGATGACATCAGTGATATAATGTGGTAGTCACAGCCCCGCCCCTGCTGATGACATCACTGATATAATGTGGTAGTCACAGCCCTGCCCCCTGACGATGACCTCATTGATATAATAAGGGTAGTCACAGCCCCACCCCCTGCTGATGACATCAGTGATATAATGTGGTAGTCACAGCCCCGCCCCCTGCTGATGACATCAGTGATATAATGTGGTAGTCACAGCCCCGCCCCCTGATGAGGACCTCACTGATATAATAAGGGTAGTCACAGCCCCACCCCCTGTTACTTACAACCAGCCTGTATATCATGTCTGAGAGATAGTCACAGCTCCGCCCCCTGCTGATGACATCAGTGATATAATGTGGTAGTCACAGCCCCGCCCCTGCTGATGACATCAGTGATATAATGTGGTAGTCACAGCCCTGCCCCCTGATGACGACCTCATTGATACAATAAGGGTAGTCACAGCCCCACCCCCTGTTACTTACAACCAGCCTCTATATCATGTCTGAGAAGTAGTCCCAGCCCCGCCCCCTGCTGATGACATCAGTGATATAATGTGGTAGTCACAGCCCCGCCCCTGCTGATGACATCAGTGATATAATGTGGTAGTCACAGCCCTGCCCCCTGATGACGACCTCATTGATACAATAAGGGTAGTCACAGCCCCACCCCCTGTTACTTACAACCAGCCTTTATATCATGTCGGAGAGGTAGCCACAGCTCTGCCCCCTGCTGATGACATCAGTGATATAATGTGGTAGTCACAGCCCCGCCCCTGCTGATGACATCAGTGATATAATGTGGTAGTCACAGCCCCGCCCCTGCTGATGACATCACTGATATAATGTGGTAGTCACAGCCCTGCCCCCTGATGATGACCTCATTGATATAATAAGGGTAGTCACAGCCCCACCCCCTGTTACTTACAACCAGCCTCTATATCATGTCTGAGAAGTAGTCATAGCCCCGCCCCCTGCTGATGACATCAGTGATATAAGGGTAGTCACAGCCCCACCCCCTGTTACTTACAACCAGCCTGTATATCATGTCTGAGAGGTAGTCACAGCCCTGCCCCCTGCTGATGACATCAGTGATATAATGTGGTAGTCACAGCCCCACCCCCTGCTGATGACATCAGTGATATAATGTGGTAGTCACAGCCCCATCCCCTGATGACGACATCACTGATATAATAAGGGTAGTCACAGCCCCACCCCCTGTTACTTACAACCAGCCTGTATATCATGTCTGAGAAATAGTCACAGTCCCACCCCCTGCTGCTGACATCACTGATATAATAAGGTAGTCACAGCCCCACCCCTACTGATGTCATCACTGATATAATGAATGGTAGTAACAGCCCCCTGGTGGTGACATCACAGATATAGTTACGCTGCATCCTCCTGGACTATTGTGCCGCCGCTGCAGTAATGATATGTTGATCTCACCCTGGAACGTGTCTACCATCCTGAAGAACGCCAGCGAGAAGGAGGATTTCCCGCTTCCTGTTCTCCCACAAATCCCGATCTGTGGAGAGAGATGATGAGTTTGTGGGGTACTGTAGAACATGACTCCTCCTCCCATCAGACTCCTCCCACCTTCTGTCCTGGAGTGATGTGGGCATTAACGTGCTTCAGGACTGGTTTCAGCATGCTGTCGTATCGCACGCTCAGATTCTGGATCTGGATCTCACCGCTCTCCGGCCAGTTCTGTGGGATCTGGGAAGCAGCTGAATGGGGAGAGCGCTCATTAATTATTCATGATCTGGTCATGTGACTGCGAGGACTAATGCCGACACTCACATAGGAGCCCCTTGTAGTTCTCCGGCTCGGTCTTCAGGAGGCTGTTAATCCTCTTCACGGCTCCCAGCTGGATCTCCATGTCGGAGAGGTTGCGCACCATCCAGTTCAGGTAGTTGGAGACCTGCAAGGCATGGCGGCCATATTAACGTCCTGAGGAGGGGAGATATAAGGCTCTGACCGTGCTCACGCCAATCACAGACACACGAGACACATTGTGCATGTACACCACTGCCACACAGGCACCGATACAGCACCACCCGTACAATGCCACACATGTGGGGGTCACTACCGCCCGCCCCCCAGTCGTCACCCCAGAATGAGCATCTACCATCAGAGCGTAAGTGAGTCCGAGCCCGACCAATCCAGATGGCAGCGGAGAGTTAGTGATTGAGGCGACAGCGGCAACCAGAACGACACAAGCTCCAATGTACTCCTGCGACAAGAAGATGGCGGAGATATACACAGTAATATTAAGGACCCCAATCACTACTTCTCCCACCACCCTCATCATCTCTCTTGTGACTCACCATGCGCACCTCCAGCCATCGGTTGGCCGCTGTGAGGAACAGGGACGCAATGTTGTTGGAGTCTGTGAGTTCTAGAAGTTTCTGTCTGAATCTGTTCTCATACCTGGGACACAAAAATCACAAATTCTCACCGCAGCCAAAATGGGAGACCACGGTGGACAGACAAATGGAACAAGTCACTGCTACATCAAGTGTCTGCAGCAGAACACCTCATCACCAGACATCTACCAGATGCGGACACCTCATCACCAGACATCTCATCACCTACTGGACCCAGACAAATACCAAACCCAGACAACTCATCACCAGACACCTATCGGACTAAGACACCTCATCACCCGTACACCTCTTCACCAGATACCTACCAGACGCAACACCTCATCACCAGACACCTACAGGACATGAACACCTCATCACCCGACACCTACTGGACCCAGACGCCTCATCACCAGAAATCTACCAGACACGGACACCTCATCACCAGACATCTACCAGACATGGACACCTCATCACTTGGACACCTTATCACCTGGACACCTTATCACCTACTGGAACCAGACAAATACCAAACCCAGAACCTGATCACCAGACACCTACCGGACCAAGACACCTCATCACCCAGACACCTCTTCACCAGATACCTACCTGACGCGAAAACCTCATGACCAGACACCTACCGATCCCAGACACCTCATCACCAGACATCTACGGACGTGGACAACTCATCACCAGACACCTACCGGACACGGACACCTCATCACTACACATCTACCGGACATGGACACCTCATCACCAGACACTTCATCACCAGAAACCTACCGGACACGGACACCTCATCCCCAGACACCTACCAGACCCAGACACCTCATCACCAGAAACCTACCAGACACGGACACTTCATCACCAGACACCTACCGGACCCAGATACCTCATCGCCAGAAATCTACCAGACGCAGACACCTCATCACCAGACATCTACTGGATATGGACACCTTATCACTCGGACACCTCATCACCTACTGGACCCAGACAAATACCAAACCCAGACACCTCATCACCAGACATCTACCGGACATGGACACCTCATCACCCGAGACCTCATCACCAGAAACCTACCGGACCCAGACACCTCATCACTAGAAATCTACCAGATGCGGACACCTCATCACAAGACATCTACTGGACATGGACACCTCATCCCCTACTGGACCCAGACAAATACCAAACCCAGACACCTCATCACCCGGACACCTCTTTACCAGATACCTACCAGACACGGACACCTCATCACCAGACACCTTTCGGACCAATACAACTCATCACCTGGAAAAATACCAAACCCAGACACCTCATTACCAGACACCTAACAGATACGGACACCAACTGGACACAGACACATCACCAGACACCTACCAGACCAAGACAACTCATTACCTGGATAAATACCAAACCCAGACACCTTCCGGACACGGACACCATTATCACCAGACACCGAGTGGACCCAGACACCTCATAACCAGACACCTCATCACTAGAAATCTACCAGATGCGGACACCTCATCACAAGACATCTCTATTGGACATGGACACCTCATCACCTACTGGACCCAGACACATACCAAACCCAGACACCTCATACCTGGGACACCTCATACCCAGATACCTACTGGACCCAGACAAATACCAAACCTAGACACCTCATCACCAGACACCTTTCGAACCAATACAACTCATCACCCAGACAAATGCCAAACCCAGACACCTCATCACCAGACACCTAACAGATACGGACACCTCATCACCAGACACCAACTGGACACAGACACATAACCAGACACCTACCAGACCAAGACAACTCATTACCTGGATAAATACCAAACCCAGACACCTTATCACCCAGACACCTTCCGGACGCGGACACCATCATCACCAGACACCAGACCCAGACACCTCCATAACCAGACACCTACCGGACCAAGACAACTCATCACCCAGACAAATACCGAACCCAGACAACTACCAGAAGCGGACACCTCATCACCAGACACCAACCGGACCCAGACACCTCATCACCAGGCACCTACTGGACCAGGGCAACTCATCACCCGGACAAATACCAAACCCAGACACCTACCAGACACGGACACCTCGTCACCAGAAACCAACCGGACCTGAATACCACATCACCAGACACCTACCAGACCAAGACAACTCATCGCCAGACACCTACCGGACCAAGGCAACTCATCACCTGGACAAATACCAAACCCAGACACCTACCAGAAGGTACACCTCATCACCAGACACCTACCAGATGTGGACACCTCATCACCCAAACACCTCATCACCAGACATCTATCGGATATGGAAACCTCATCACCAGAAACCTACCGGACGCGGACACCTCATCACCAGACACCTACCGGAACCAGACACCTCATCACTAGAAATCTACCAGATGCGGACACCTCATCACAAGACATCTACTGGACATGGACACCTCATCACCTACTAGACCCAGACAAATACGAAACCCAGACACCTCATCACCTGAACACCTCATCACCAGACACCTACTAGACCCAGACGCCTCATCACCAGACATCTATCGGATATGGAAACCTCATCACCAGAAACCTACCGGACGCGGACACCTCATCACCAGACACCTATCGGACTAAGACACCTCATCACCCGTACACCTCTTCACCAGATACCTACCAGACGCAACACCTCATCACCAGACACCTACAGGACATGAACACCTCATCACCCGACACCTACTGGACCCAGACGCCTCATCACCAGAAACCTCATCACTAGAAATCTACCAGATGCGGACACCTCATCACAAGACATCTACTGGACATGGACACCTCATCACCTACTAGACCCAGACAAATACGAAACCCAGACACCTCATCACCTGAACACCTCATCACCAGACACCTACTAGACCCAGACGCCTCATCACCAGACATCTATCGGATATGGAAACCTCATCACCAGAAACCTACCGGACGCGGACACCTCATCACCAGACACCTATCGGACTAAGACACCTCATCACCCGTACACCTCTTCACCAGATACCTACCAGACGCAACACCTCATCACCAGACACCTACAGGACATGAACACCTCATCACCCGACACCTACTGGACCCAGACGCCTCATCACCAGAAATCTACCAGACACGGACACCTCATCACCAGACATCTACCAGACATGGACACCTCATCACTTGGACACCTTATCACCTGGACACCTTATCACCTACTGGAACCAGACAAATACCAAACCCAGAACCTGATCACCAGACACCTACCGGACCAAGACACCTCATCACCCAGACACCTCTTCACCAGATACCTACCTGATGCGAAAACCTCATGACCAGACACCTACCGATCCCAGACACCTCATCACCAGACATCTACGGACGTGGACAACTCATCACCAGACACCTACCGGACACGGACACCTCATCACTACACATCTACCGGACATGGACACCTCATCACCAGACACTTCATCACCAGAAACCTACCGGACACGGACACCTCATCCCCAGACACCTACCAGACCCAGACACCTCATCACCAGAAACCTACCAGACACGGACACTTCATCACCAGACACCTACCGGACCCAGATACCTCATCGCCAGAAATCTACCAGACGCAGACACCTCATCACCAGACATCTACTGGATATGGACACCTTATCACTCGGACACCTCATCACCTACTGGACCCAGACAAATACCAAACCCAGACACCTCATCACCAGACATCTACCGGACATGGACACCTCATCACCCGAGACCTCATCACCAGAAACCTACCGGACCCAGACACCTCATCACTAGAAATCTACCAGATGCGGACACCTCATCACAAGACATCTACTGGACATGGACACCTCATCCCCTACTGGACCCAGACAAATACCAAACCCAGACACCTCATCACCCGGACACCTCTTTACCAGATACCTACCAGACACGGACACCTCATCACCAGACACCTTTCGGACCAATACAACTCATCACCTGGAAAAATACCAAACCCAGACACCTCATTACCAGACACCTAACAGATACGGACACCAACTGGACACAGACACATCACCAGACACCTACCAGACCAAGACAACTCATTACCTGGATAAATACCAAACCCAGACACCTTCCGGACACGGACACCATTATCACCAGACACCGAGTGGACCCAGACACCTCATAACCAGACACCTCATCACTAGAAATCTACCAGATGCGGACACCTCATCACAAGACATCTCTATTGGACATGGACACCTCATCACCTACTGGACCCAGACACATACCAAACCCAGACACCTCATACCTGGGACACCTCATACCCAGATACCTACTGGACCCAGACAAATACCAAACCTAGACACCTCATCACCAGACACCTTTCGAACCAATACAACTCATCACCCAGACAAATGCCAAACCCAGACACCTCATCACCAGACACCTAACAGATACGGACACCTCATCACCAGACACCAACTGGACACAGACACATAACCAGACACCTACCAGACCAAGACAACTCATTACCTGAATAAATACCAAACCCAGACACCTTATCACCCAGACACCTTCCGGACGCGGACACCATCATCACCAGACACCAGACCCAGACACCTCCATAACCAGACACCTACCGGACCAAGACAACTCATCACCCAGACAAATACCGAACCCAGACAACTACCAGAAGCGGACACCTCATCACCAGACACCAACCGGACCCAGACACCTCATCACCAGGCACCTACTGGACCAGGGCAACTCATCACCCGGACAAATACCAAACCCAGACACCTACCAGACACGGACACCTCGTCACCAGAAACCAACCGGACCTGAATACCACATCACCAGACACCTACCAGACCAAGACAACTCATCGCCAGACACCTACCGGACCAAGGCAACTCATCACCTGGACAAATACCAAACCCAGACACCTACCAGAAGGTACACCTCATCACCAGACACCTACCAGATGTGGACACCTCATCACCCAAACACCTCATCACCAGACATCTATCGGATATGGAAACCTCATCACCAGAAACCTACCGGACGCGGACACCTCATCACCAGACACCTACCGGAACCAGACACCTCATCACTAGAAATCTACCAGATGCGGACACCTCATCACAAGACATCTACTGGACATGGACACCTCATCACCTACTAGACCCAGACAAATACGAAACCCAGACACCTCATCACCTGAACACCTCATCACCAGACACCTACTAGACCCAGACGCCTCATCACCAGAAATCTACCAGACACGGACATCTCATCACCAGACATCTACTGAATGCGGACCCATCATCAACAGACACCTAACAGACGCGGACACCTCATTACTCGGACACCTACCGGACACGGACACCTCATCACTAGCACACCTCATCACCTACTGGACCCAGATAAATAACAAACCCAGACACCTCATCACCAGACACCTACCAGACCCAGATGCCTCATCACCAGAAATCTACCGGATGCGGACACCTCATCACCAGACATCTATCAGAAGTGGACACCACATCACCAGACATCTACTGGATGCAGACACCTCATACCTGGGACACCTCATCCCCAGATACCTACTGGACCCAGACAAATACCAAACCTAGACACCTCATCACCAGACACTTTTCGAACCAATAAAACTCATCACCCAGACAAATGCCAAACCCAGACACCTCATCACCAGACACCAACTGTACACAGACACATCACCAGACACCTACCAGACCAAGACAACTCATTACCTGGATAAATACCAAACCCAGACACCTTCCGGACGCGGACACCATCATCACCAGACACCAGACCCAGACACCTCCATAACCAGACACCTACCGGACCAAGACAACCCATCACCCAGACAAATACCAAACCCAGACACCTACCAGAAGCGGACACCTCATCACCAGACACCAACCGGACCCAGACACCTCATCACCAGGCACCTACTGGACCAGGGCAACTCATCACCCGGACAAATACCGAACCCAGACACCTACCACACACGGACACCTCGTCACCAGAAACCAACCGGACCTGAATACCACATCACCAGACACCTACCGGACCAAGGCAACTCATCACCTGGACAAATACCAAACCCAGACACCTACCAGAAGGTACACCTCATCACCAGACACCTACCGGATGTGGACACCTCATAACCCGGACACCTCATCACCAGAAACCTACTGCACCTGGACACCTTATCACCCAGACACCTACTGGACCCAGACACCTCATCACCTAGATACATACCAGACCAAGACACCTGATCACCAGACACCTACCGGACGTGGACACCTCATCACCAGACACCTAACAGACCCAGAAACCTCATCACCCAGACAAATACCAAACAGAGACACCTCATCATCCAGACAAGTCATCACCAGACACCTACGTCTCTGAAACACCTCATCACCAGACAGCTACCAGACTCAGACAGCTCATCAACAGACACCTACCGGACCCAGAGACCTCATTACCCAGATAAATTTCAGACCCAGACAGCTCATCACCAGACCTCACCTCACATCTATACGTATATACTGAGGAGAATCTACCTCACATCTATACGTATATACAGAGGAGAATCTACCTCACCTCTCCGTGTATATACTGAGGAGAATCTACCTCACCCCTCCATGTATATACTGAGGAGAATCTACCTCACCTCTATATGTATATACTGAGGAGAATCTACCTCACCTCTATATGTATAAACTGAGGAGAATCTACCTCACCTCTGTGTATATACTGAGGAGAATCTACCTCACATCTATACGTATATACAGAGGAGAATCTACCTCACCTCTCCGTGTATATACTGAGGAGAATCTACCTCACCCCTCCATGTATATACTGAGGAGAATCTACCTGACCTCTATATGTATATACTGAGGAGAATCTACCTCACCTCTATATGTATATACTGAGGAGAATCTACCTCACCTCTCTGTGTATATACTGAGGAGAATGAACCTCACCTCTCTGTGTATATACTGAGGAGAATCTCCCTCCCCTCTATGTGTATATACTGAGGAGAATCTACCTCACCTTTATGTGTATATACTGAGGAGAATCTACCTCCCCTCTATGTGTATATACTGAGGAGAATCTACCTCACCTCTATGTGTATATACTGAGGAGAATCTACCTTACCTCTATGTGTATATACTAATGAGAATCTACCTCCCCTCTGTGTGTATATACTGAGGAGAATCTACCTCACCTTTGTGTGTATATACTGAGGAGAATCTACCTCACCTCTGTGTGTATATACTGAGGAGAATCTACCTCACCTCTATGTGTATATACTGAGGAGAAACTACCTCACCTCTGTGTCTATATACTGAGGAGAATCTATCTTACCTCTCTGTGTATATAATGAGGAGAATCTACCTCACCTCTATGTGTATATACTGAGGAGAATCTACCTCCCCTCTATGTGTATATACTAAGGAGAATCTACCTCACCTCTATGTGTATATACTGTGGAGAATCTACCTCCCCTCTATGTGTATATAATGAGGAGAATCTACCTCACCTCTATGTGTATATACTGAGGAGAATGTACCTCCCCTCTATGTGTATATACTGAGGAGAATCTACCTCACCTCTATGTGTATATACTGAGGGGAATCTACCTCCCCTCTATGTGTATATACTGAGGAGAATCTACCTCCCCTCTATGTGTATATACTGAGGAGAATCTACCTCACCTCTATGTGTATATACTGTGGAGAATCTACCTCACCTCTATGTGTATATAGTGAGGAGAATCTACCTCCCCTCTGTGTGTATATACTGAGGAGAATCTACCTCACCTCTATGTGTATATACTGAGGATAATCTACCTCCCCTCTGTGTGTATATACTGAGGAGAATCTACCTCACCTCTATGTGTATATACTGAGGAGAAACTACCTCACCTCTGTGTCTATATACTGAGGAGAATCTATCTTACCTCTCTGTGTATATAATGAGGAGAATCTACCTTACCTCTATGTGTATATACTGAGGAGAATCTACCTCACCTCTATGTGTATATACTGAGGAGAATCTACCTCCCCTCTATGTGTATATACTAAGGAGAATCTACCTCACCTCTATGTGTATATACTGTGGAGAATCTACCTCCCCTCTATGTGTATATAATGAGGAGAATCTACCTCACCTCTATGTGTATATACTGAGGAGAATGTACCTCCCCTCTATGTGTATATACTGAGGAGAATCTACCTCACCTCTATGTGTATATACTGAGGGGAATCTACCTCCCCTCTATGTGTATATACTGAGGAGAATCTACCTCCCCTCTATGTGTATATACTGAGGAGAATCTACCTCCCCTCTATGTGTATATACTGAGGAGAATCTACCTCACCTCTATGTGTATATACTGTGGAGAATCTACCTCACCTCTATGTGTATATAGTGAGGAGAATCTACCTCCCCTCTGTGTGTATATACTGAGGAGAATCTACCTCACCTCTATGTGTATATACTGAGGAGAATCTACCTCCCCTCTGTGTGTATATACTGAGGAGAATCTACCTCATCTCTGTGTGTATATACTGAGGAGAATCTACCGCCCCTCTATGTGTATATACTGAGGAGAATCTACCTCCCCTCTATGTGTATATACCGAGGAGAATCTACCTCACCTCTATGTGTATATACCGAGGAGAATCTACCTCACCTCTATGTGTATATAGTGAGGAGAATCTACCTCCCCTCTGTGTGTATATACTGAGGAGAATCTACCTCATCTCTGTGTGTATATACTGAGGAGAATCTACCGCCCCTCTATGTGTATATACTGAGGAGAATCTACCTCCCCTCTATGTGTATATACCGAGGAGAATCTACCTCACCTCTATGTGTATATACTGTGGAGAATCTACCTCACCTCTATGTGTATATAGTGAGGAGAATCTACCTCCCCTCTGTGTGTATATACTGTGGAGAATCTACCTCCCCTCTATGTGTATATAATGAGGAGAATCTACCTACCCTCTGTGTGTATATACTGAGGAGAATCTACCTCACCTCTGTGTGTATATACTGAGGAGAATCTACCTCACCTCTGTTTGTATATACTGAGGAGAATCTACCTCACCTCTATGTGTATATACTGAGGAGAAACTACCTCACCTCTGTGTGTATATACTGAGGAGAATCTACCTCCCCTCTATGTGTATATATAATGAGGAGAATCTACCTCACCTCTATGTGTATATACTGAGGAGAATCTATCTTACCTCTCTGTGTATATAATGAAGAGAATCTACCTCACCTCTATGTGTATATAGTGAGGAGAATCTACCTCCCCTCTATGTGTATATACTGAGGAGAATCTACCTCCCCTCTATGTGTATATACTAAGGAGAATCTACCTCACCTCTATGTGTATATACTGTGGAGAATCTACCTCCCCTCTATGTGTATATACTGAGGAGAATCTACCTCCCCTCTATGTGTATATACTGAGGAGAATCTACCTCACCTCTATGTGTATATACTGAGGAGAATCTACCTCCCCTCTATGTGTATATACTGAGGAGAATCTACCTCACCTCTATGTGTATATACTGTGGAGAATCTACCTCACCTCTATGTGTATATAGTGAGGAGAATCTACCTCCCCTCTGTGTGTATATACTGAGGAGAATCTACCTCACCTCTATGTGTATATACTGAGGAGAATCTACCTCCCCTCTGTGTGTATATACTGAGGAGAATCTACCTCATCTCTGTGTGTATATACTGAGGAGAATCTACCGCCCCTCTATGTGTATATACTGAGGAGAATCTACCTCCCCTCTATGTGTATATACCGAGGAGAATCTACCTCACCTCTATGTGTATATACCGAGGAGAATCTACCTCACCTCTATGTGTATATACTGTGGAGAATCTACCTCCCCTCTATGTGTATATAATGAGGAGAATCTACCTACCCTCTGTGTGTATATACTGAGGAGAATCTACCTCACCTCTGTGTGTATATACTGAGGAGAATCTACCTCACCTCTGTTTGTATATACTGAGGAGAATCTACCTCACCTCTATGTGTATATACTGAGGAGAAACTACCTCACCTCTGTGTGTATATACTGAGGAGAATCTACCTCACCTCTATGTGTATATACTGTGGAGAATCTACCTCCCCTTCTATGTGTATATAATGAGGAGAATCTACCTCACCTCTATGTGTATATACTGAGGAGAATCTATCTTACCTCTCTGTGTATATAATGAGGAGAATCTACCTCACCTCTATGTGTATATACTGAGGAGAATCTACCTCACCTCTATGTGTATATAATGAGGAGAATCTACCTCACCTCTATGTGTATATAATGAGGAGAATCTACCTCACCTCTATGTGTATATACTGAGGAGAATCTACCTCCCCTCTATGTGTATATACTAAGGAGAATCTACCTCACCTCTATGTGTATATACTGTGGAGAATCTACCTCCCCTCTATGTGTATATAATGAGGAGAATGTACCTCACCTCTATGTGTATATACTGAGGAGAATGTACCTCCCCTCTATGTGTATATACTGAGGAGAATGTACCTCCCCTCTATGTGTATATACTGAGGAGAATGTACCTCACCTCTATGTGTATATACTGAGGAGAATCTACCTCACCTCTATGTGTATATAGTGAGGAGAATCTACCTCACCTCTATGTGTATATACTGAGGAGAATCTACCTCCCCTCTATGTGTATATACTAAGGAGAATCTACCTCACCTCTATGTGTATATACTGTGGAGAATCTACCTCCCCTCTATGTGTATACAATGAGGAGAATCTACCTCACCTCTATGTGTATATACTGAGGAGAATCTACCTCCCCTCTATGTGTATATACTGAGGAGAATCTACCTCACCTCTATGTGTATATACTGAGGAGAATCTACCTCACCTCTATGTGTATATACTGTGGAGAATCTACCTCCCCTCTATGTGTATATAATGAGGAGAATCTACCTCACCTCTATGTGTATATACTGAGGAGAATGTACCTCCCCTCTATGTGTATATACTGAGGAGAATCTACCTCCCTCTATGTGTATATACTGAGGAGAATCTACCTCACCTCTATGTGTATATACTGAGGAGAATCTACCTCCCCTCTATGTGTATATACTGAGGAGAATGTACCTCCCCTCTATGTGTATATACTGAGGAGAATCTACCTCCCATCTATGTGTATATACTGAGGAGAATCTACCTCACCTCTATGTGTATATACTGAGGAGAATCTACCTCACCTCTATGTGTATATACTGTGGAGAATCTACCTCACCTCTATGTGTATATAGTGAGGAGAATCTACCTCCCCTCTGTGTGTATGTACTGAGGAGAATCTACCTCACCTCTATGTGTATATACTGAGGAGAATCTACCTCCCCTCTGTGTGTATATACTGAGGAGAATCTACCTCATCTCTGTGTGTATATACTGAGGAGAATTTACCTCACCTCTGTGTGTATATATTGAGGAGAATCTACCTCACCTCTATGTGTATATACTGAGGAGAAACTACCTCACCTCTCTGTGTATATAATGAGGAGAATCTACCTCACCTCTATGTGTATATACTGAGGAGAATCCACCTTACCTCTATGTGTATGTACTGAGGAGAATCTATCTCACCTCTCTGTGTATATAATGAGGAGAATCTACCTCACCTCTATGTGTATATACTGAGGAGAATCTACCTCCCCCCTATGTGTATATACTGAGGAGAATCTACCTCACCTCTGTGTGTATATACTGAGGAGAATCTATCTCACCTCTCTGTGTATATAATGAGGAGAATCTACCTCCCCTCTATGTGTATATACTGAGGAGAATCCACCTCACCTCTGTGTGTATATACTAAGGAGAATCTACCTCACCTCTATGTGTATATACTGAGGAGAATCTACCTCACCTCTATGTGTATATACTGAGGAGAAACTACCTCACCTCTATGTGTATATACTGAGGAGAAACTACCTCACCTCTATGTGTATATACTGAGGAGAATCTATCTCACCTCTATGTGTATATACTGAGGAGAATCCACCTCACCTCTGTGTGTATATACTGAGGAGAAACTACCTCACCTCTATGTGTATATACTGAGGAGAATCTACCTCACCTCTATGTGTATATACTGAGGAGAATCTACCTCACCTCTTAGTGTATATACTGAGGAGAATCTACCTCACCTCTATGTGTATATACTGAGGAGAATCTACCTCAGCTCTCTGTGTATATACTGAGGAGAATCTACCTGACCTCTATGTGTATATACTGAGGAGAAACTACCTCACCTCTATGTGTATATACTGAGGAGAATCTGTCTCACCTCTATGTGTATATACTGAGGAGAATCTACCTCGTCTATATGTGTATATACTGAGGAGAATCTACCTCACCTCTAGTTGTATATTCTGAGGAGAATCCACCTCACCTCTGTGTGTATATATTGAGGAGAATCTACCTCACCTCTATGTGTATATACTGAGGAGAATCTACCTCACCTCGTAGTGTATATACTGAGGAGAATCTACCTCAGCTCTCTGTGTATATACTGAGGAGAATCTACCTCAGCTCTCTGTGTATATACTGAGGAGAATCTACCTCACCTCTTAGTGTATATACTGAGGAGAATCTACCTCCCCTCTATGTGTATATACTGAGGAGAATCTACCTCAGCTCTCTGTGTATATACTGAGGAGAATCTACCTCAGCTCTCTGTGTATATACTGAGGAGAATCTACCTCAGCTCTCTGTGTATATACTGAGGAGAATCTACCTCACCTCTGTGTGTATATACTGTGGAGAATCTACCTCACCTCTATGTGTATATACTGAGGAGAATCTACCTCCCATCTATGTGTATATACTGAGGAGAATCTACCTCAGCTCTCTGTGTATATACTGAGGAGAATCTACCTCACCTCTGTGTGTATATACTGAGGAGAATCTACCTCAGCTCTCTGTGTATATACTGAGGAGAATCTAACTCACCTCTGTGTGTATATACTGAGGAGAATCTACCTCACCTCTATGTGTATATACTGAGGAGAATCTACCTCACCTCTATGAGTATATACTGAGGAGAATCTACCTCAGCTCTCTGTGTATATACTGAGGAGAATCTACCTCACCTCTTAGTGTATATACTGAGGAGAATCTACCTCACCTCTTAGTGTATATACTGAGGAGAATCTACCTCCCCTCTATGTGTATATACTGAGGAGAATCTACCTCACCTCTGTGTGTATATACTGAGGAGAATCTACCTCACCTCTATGTGTATATACTGAGGAGAATCTACCTCACCTCTTAGTGTATATACTGAGGAGAATCTACCTCACCTCTGTGTGTATATACTGAGGAGAATCTACCTCACCTCTTAGTGTATATACTGAGGAGAATCTACCTCCCCTCTATGTGTATATACTGAGGAGAATCTACCTCACCTCTGTGTATATATTGAGGAGAATCTACCTCACCTGTATGTGTATATACTGAGGAGAATCTACCTCACCTCTTAGTGTATATACTGAGGAGAATCTACCTCACCTCTATGTGTATATACTGAGGAGAATCTGCCTCACCTCTGTGTGTATATACTGAGGAGAATCTACCTCACCTCTTAGTGTATATACTGAGGAGAATCTACCTCAGCTCTCTGTGTATATACTGAGGAGAATCTACCTCAGCTCTCTGTGTATATACTGAGGAGAATCTACCTCCCCTCTATGTGTATATACTGAGGAGAATCTACCTCCCCTTTATGTGTATATACTGAGGAGAATCTACCTCACCTCTGTGTATATACTGAGGAGAATCTACCTCCCCTCTATGTGTATATACTAAGGAGAATCTACCTCACCTCTATGTGTATATACTGAGGAGAATCTACCTCACCTCTGTGTGTATATACTGAGGAGAATCTACCTCACCTCTGTGTGTATATACTGAGGAGAATCTACCTCCCCTCTGTGTGTATATACTGAGGAGAATCTACCTCACCTCTGTGTGTATATACTGAGGAGAATCTACCTCACCTCTGTGTGTATATACTGAGGAGAATCTACCTCCCCTCTGTGTGTATATACTGAGGAGAATCTACCTCACCTCTGTGTGTATATACTGAGGAGAATCTACCTCCCCTCTATGTGTATATACTGAGGAGAATCTACCTCCCCTCTATGTGTATATACTGAGGAGAATCTACCTCACCTCTATGTGTATATACTGAGGAGAATCTACCTCACCTCTCTGTGGGGGGTAATAGGCGGGACTGGATGGACAGGGGCTTCTTTCGGCTTTACATACTGTATACTTGGACACTTCCCTCCAGATACTTCATTGAGGGAAGTCCAAGAAGTGATTACCTGAAGGCTCGTATGGTGGTGAGTCCCTCCAGCGTCTCGGAGAAGTGCGCCAGCAGGGGGAGCTGCGTGCTGTCCTCCAGCTGCTGTAGATCCCTGCACAGTAATAATGCTGTGTCAGTACGTCACGAGGGGATGAAGATGATAAGACTCTGGCTGCCACCATTCTTATAACGCTGCAGCTTCCTATCACTCCTGTAGTGTTACACTTTGTGGCTTTGCACCCTTCATGTTGAGTGCAAGCTCTGTGGGCCAGTGTGCAGATGTAACTGAGCTCTGGGGGGGGGGGGGGTATAAAGCTGCAGGATGCAATGTTCTGCAGTGTTGGACCCTCATACAGCACAGCGGGGGTCACGTCCTCAGTGATTTACCCATAATGCAGTGTGAACAGTCGTGATGTGACCACACAGCGTCACAGTGCTGGGAATGTATGCGTTTATTCCAGAACTTTCCAGACATCTGGGACCCGCGTGACCGGCGAGCATCTACTGGGGCAGACGCCTTCACTCCAAACACCAAGGACGCCGCCGGAAGCCTCAGCGTAAACATCCGGAAATTCATGCGAGCGATGAGTAATACGAAGGCAGCGGCAACCCAAAGACAAGTCACACCCGGCGCCAAGAAGCCGATGCCCCCTGGAGTCTCAGCGCAGGCTGCAGACATATCCCCAAGAAGAGGCAGCCACAGGGCGGTACCCCACCACAGACGCCAGCGCTCACATACCTGGCCGCACAGACGCCAGCGCTCACATACCTGGCCGCACAGACGCCAGCGCTCACATACCTGGCCGCACAGACGCCAGCGCTCACATACCTGGCCGCACAGACGCCAGCGCTCACATACCTGGCCGCACAGACGCCAGCGCTCACATACCTGGCCGCACAGACGCCAGCGCTCACATACCTGGCCGCACAGACGCCAGCGCTCACATACCTGGCCGCACAGACGCCAGCGCTCACATACCTGGCCGCCACGCGGAAATACTTCTGTATAAAGTAGCAGGTGATAACCAGAGGGACCAGAGAGATGAGGAAGATGGGGGTGACGTAGGAGATGACGGCCAGCGCGGACACACACAGCAGGGTGGAGCGGCTCAGACATTCCAGGGTGGCCGGGATGTGCTACGGGAAACAGAGGACATCAGACATATCACAGGTGGTGGACCCCAAGAGCATGTCCCCCATCACCACCTGGAGGGGCGCACTGGGACAACTGAGGATATGCTCCAGGTATGCTCATCAGATGGCGATCTGACACGCAATCCCAGTGGCGATCTGACACGCAATCCCAGTGGTGATCTGACACGCAATCCCAGTGGTGATCTGACACATGTGATCCCAGTGGTGATCTGACACATGTGATCCTGGTGGTGATCTGACATATGTGATCCCGGTGGTAATCTGACACATGTGATCCTGGTGGGGATCTGACACATGTGATTCCGGCGGTGAACTGACACATGTTATCCCAGTGGTGATCTGACACATGTGATCCAGGTGGCGATCTGACACATGTGATCCTGGTGGTGATCTGACACATGTGATCCCAAAGGTAATCTGACACATGTGATTCCGGTGGTGATCTGACACATGTGATCTCGGTGGTGATCTGACACATGTGATCCCAGTTGTGATCTGATACATGTGATCTCGGTGATGATCTAACATGTAATCTTAGTGAGGATCTGATACATGTGATCTGGCTGTGATCTGACACATGTGATCCAAAGTTTGATCTGACACGTTATCCCAGTGGTGATCTGACACATGTGATCCCGGTGGTGATCTGACACATGTGATCCAGGTTGTGATCTGACACATGTGATCCAGGTTGTGATCTGACACATGTGATCTCAGTGGTGATCTGACACTTGTGATCCCGGCGGTGATCTGACACATGTGATCCAGGTGGAGATCTGACATGTCATCTCGGTGGTAATCTGACACATGTAGTACCGGTGGTGATCTGATACATGTAATCCTGGTGGTGATCTGACACATGTCATCCTAGTTGTGATCTGACCCATGTGATCCCGGTGGTGTCAGGTGATCTGACACGTTATTCCGGGGGTGATCTGACACATGTGATCCCGGTGGTGATCTGACACATGTTATCCCAGTGGTGATCTGACACATGTTATCCCAGTGGTGATCTGACACATGTTATCCCAGTGGTGATCTGACACATGTGATCCCGGTGGTGATATGACACATGTGATCCCAGTGGTGATCTGACACACGTGATCCTGGTGGTGATCTGACACATGTGATTCCAGTGGTGATCTGACACACGTGATTCCGGTGGTGATCTGACACACGTGATCCCAGTGGTGATCTGACACGTGATCCCGGTTGGGATCTTACACATATGATCCCGGTGGTAATCTGAGACATGTGATTCTGGTTGTGATCTGACACATGTGATCTCGGGGGTGATCTGACACATGTGATCCCAGTTGTGATCTGACACATGTGATCTCGGTGATGATGTAACATGTAATTCCAGTGAGGATCTGATACATGTGATCTAGCCATAATCTGATACATGTGATCCCGGTTGTGATCTGACACGTGTGATCCCGGTGGTGATCTGACACATGTGATCCCAGTGGTGATCTGACACATGTGATCCCGGTGGTGATCTGACACATGTGATCCTGGTGGTGATCTGACACATGTGATCCCGGTGGTGATCTGACACATGTGATCCAAGTTGTGATCTGACACATGTGATCCAAGTTGTGATCTGACACATGTGATCTCATTGGTGATCTAACACTTGCGATACCGGCGGTGATCTGATACATGTGATCCAGGTGGAGATCTGACATGTCATCTCGGTGGAAATGTGACACACGTAGTCCCGGTGGTGATCTGATACATGTGATCCTGGTGGTGATCTGACACGTCATCCTGGTTGTGATCTGACACATGTGATCCCAGTGGTGTCAGGTGATCTGACACATGTGATCCCAGTGGTGATCTGACACATGTGATCCCAGTGGTGTCAGGTGATCTGACACATGTGATCCCAGTGGTGATCTGACACATGTGATCCCGGTGGTGATCTGACACATGTGATCCCGGTGGTGATCTGACACATGTGATCTGGTGGTCATCTGACACATGTGATCCCGGTGGTCATCTGACACATGTGATCCCGGTGGTGATCTGACACATGTGATCCCAGTGGTGATCTGACACATGTGATCCCAGTGGTGATCTGACACATGTGATCCCAGTGGTGATCTGACACATGTGATCCCAGTGGCGATCTGACACGTCATCTTTGTGGAAATCTGACACATGTGATCCCAGTTGTGATCTGACACATGTGATCCGAGTGGTGATCTGACACATGTGATCTCGGTGGTAATCTGTCACATGTGATCCCAGTTGTGATCTGACACATGTGATCTGGTGGTGATCTGACACATGTGATCCTGGTGCTGATCTGACACATGTGATCCTGGTGCTGATCTGACACATGTGATCCCGGTGGTGATCTGACACATGTGATCCCGGTGGTTACCCGCCTTCTCCTCGTACCATTTTCTCCACTATCAGAAGGGGCAGGATGAGACGGACACATAGAGACACTTTCCTCTGGTTGGGTTATTTTTACCAGGAGTCCGTGGGGGACAGGAAACCAAACACCAGAGGCGGAGCTTAGGGTGTACAGAAAGGATCAGAGCAGATGGATGAACCCTCATGTATGAGGTGACCGCTGAGGTCTGGACCTCCCACCCCCTTGTGAGCTTTGGGCCTTCCGGCAGCGCGCTCTCCATGTGTGCAGCCTCCATGTTAGGGGTACACCGCCATCATGTGAGAGACATGACGCCTGTCTGTGTGCTGTCCGATATACATGGAGTGCACAGGAATAATGCAGACCAATTGGACCCTGTGAATAATGGTGTCTGCGCATGGCCTCATGGACTACGGAGGGCCGGCTGCTGTCCACGTTACTACACGGCTAGGGCATACAGCGGAGGCCGGACACTAAACCTCCCACCCCGTAGTGACGTCCGATCTACAACCCGCCATCCTACCTGGTCTATCGTGTTGAAGTCTGCAGAGAAGCGGTTGAGGATGCTGCCCAGAGGGGTCGTCTCAAAAAACCTGCAGATATAAGAGGAGGCAAATCATCCAGTGAAACGCTCCACCCCCGAGGAGCAGCGCTTCCTCTACCTCATGGGTGCCAAGATGATGGCGTTTAGAAGACTGTTATGCAGTTTCCTGGCGACTCGCAGGCCGGTCCATTCCACGGCGATGGAGGTCGCAAGGCACATGATGATGGCCAGGCAGGACAGAACGCTGAAGACCATAGAGTACGGAGAGTGGTCAAATCCGCAGCTCTGAGAGGATGGGAGGACCAGAAGATCAATGTATGTACAACATGCCCACCTCGCAGTGGTCTCCACACGTACACATGGCCATTAGTGGGTCCCTGCGCCATTGTGAGACTTACCTGCACTCTGCAGCCCAAGGACGAAGTGTTGAATATTACGTCTGACGTCCACTTTGCCAACCAGAAGTCAATGGCCACCATGAGCGAGTGCTTGAGGAGCTGTGAGAAGACGAGGAGCGGGAGGAGCAGGATCCCGGCGGAACTCAAGTATTTGCCACATGCCCTCCACGGCATCTTCGCCCGTTGGTGCAGGACGGAGGACAAGTTGTCATCATCGTCATCGCTCTCTGAAATCTCTTCTGCAGAGTCGACCAACAATAGGTGATACCAAAAAAAGTGAGACAAGGTAATGCAGTGCCAATGTGGAGGATCAGAGAGTCTACATGAGGGACCAGAGTGCCCATGCCACAGGTTAAAGCGCCCATGCTAGGGGTCAGAACGCCCATGCCACAAGTTAAAGTGCTCATGCCGGGGGTGAGAACATCCATGCCAGGGGTCAGACTGCACATGCCAGGGGTCAGTGTCCACGCCAGAACAGGAGCACTCATACTAGGGGTCGAAGTGCTCATGCCAGGGGTCAGTGTCCATGCCTTGAACCAGAGCACTCATGCCAGGGGTTAGTGTCCATGCTGGGGACAAGAGCGCCCATGCCAGGGTTCACAGTGTCTATGCCAGCGGTCAGAGCACCCATTACAGGGGACAGTGTCCACGCCAGGCGTAAGAGTGCTAATGCCAGGGGTTACTCTACATGCCAGGGACCAGAGCCCCCATGCCAGGGGTCAGAGCCCCCATGCCAGGGGTCAGAGCGCTCATGCCAGTGGTCAGAGCGCACATGCCAAGGGTCAGTGTCCACGCGAGAACTGGAGTGCACATGCTGGGGGTCAGAGCGCTCATGCCAGTGGTCAGAGCGCACATGCCAAGGGTCAGTGTCCACGCGAGAACTGGAGTGCACATGCTGGGGGTCAGAGCGCCCATGCCGACGGTCAGAGCGTCCATGCTGGGGGTCAGAGCACCTTTGTCAGGAACCAGAGCGCCCATGCCAGGGGTAAGAGCGCTCATGCCAGGGGTCAGTGTCCATGCTAGAACTGGAGCGCCCATGCCTAGGGTCAGAGTGCCCATGCTAGGGGTCAGAGCGCCCATGCCTGGGCTCAGAGCGCCCATGCCTGGGGTCAGAGTGCCCATGCCTGGGGTCAGAGTGCCCATGCCTGGGGTCAGAGCGTCCATGCCAGGGGTCAGAGTGTCCATGCCAGGGGTCAGAGCGCTCATGCCGGGGGTCAGAGCGCTCATGCCGGGGGTCCGTGTCCATGCCAGGTGAGGACTACTTGCCCTTGTCCTAATGACTTCACTACTACCCCACAGGATCCTCTCACTCACCTTCATCTTCCTCATCGTCCCCCATCAGCGTCTCCCGTGAGTACGAGGGTCTCTTAATGTTCTTCCTCTCCACCGGAGTCTTCCTCTCGATTATTTCCTGCACAAGACATTCAGAATTACAGTCGGCGGTGAGAGGTGACAGCAGGGGGAGCCTGGTGTGGGTATTAGGGGGGCAGTCCAGGAGGGCCGGCCTGCTGCGCTCAACATGAAGATCTCTGAATTTCTAATAGTCTTTCTCTTTGAAGAATATTTGGCTCTGCTTGCTGTCAGTGAAGAGACAACCTCTAGAATCAGGAAATCCCCAGAAGTCAGGTGACAGGAGGAGCAGAGGAGGAACTGTTAGTTTGGGGACAGCAGAATAATGAGGGCGGTAATGGCAGCCATATTGTCCGTCGCCCAACTTTCCCAGAATCAGGATGAGATGAAGGATCGGCCGGGGTCCTCAGGGATCAGCAGGCCCCCTAGTCTGCATCACCTGCCCTCCAGTCACTTCTGTGGGACTGGTGGTCTCTGGGGGTCCGCTATCACCTTCTCCAGCTCCTGGTCCTGGCGGTTCATCAGCGTCTTCCACTGCTCGTACAGCTCCGGCTCCGAGGTCTGGATGTCCTTCAGCGTTCCCTCTCGCTGGATTGTCCCATCCTTCATGGCAATGATCTGCAAGACGCAGAAAGTACGATGAACCATCCAGATCCAACTACACATGGCTCCTCCCCCTCATTGAGGCTCCTCCCCTCAGTCTATATACTGCCCTTTTCCCGCTGACCCTTCACGAACGAACAGAGATAAATCGTCAGATTGGATCATTCTTGTTGTAAACAGGCAGTATCATCCACGAAGACGGCCTGTTTACTGTGAATGGAGGCGGAGCCATCTCCAAGCAGCTCCGCCTCCAATCACCGACTCCTGAAGAAGTACAGGAACGACTATTACTGTCCCTTTAGTACATGACAGTCGGCCTTTACTTGTAGGACCATTTGACCTAAATGGGCCTGCAGTGTAAAGCATGGGGGACGGGCGTGGCAGCAGTTTTGGATAAGGTGGAGTTCACTGATCCTACCTATATGGGAAGGGGCGAGTGCTGCAGTATAAAGCATGAGGGAGTCCTGAGAATGCTTCCTGGGGATTATCCTACAATGGCTCAGTGGCGCCCCTTACCCAGTCAGCGTGAGGCAGGTACTGCAGCTTGTGTGTGACCAGCACCGTGGTGGTCTTGTTGTCTCGCAGCATCTTTAGGATCCCATCCTGCATGAGGTGGTCGCTGAGGTGAATGTCCAGAGCGGAAAACGGGTCGTCCTGCAAGGAGAAGAAGGAACGCTCGTCCAACTATGTCTGCCAAGCAATGCAACAAACCCTCAGCTGTCTCTGGTTGTAATCAATCAATGGTCCCATCCACTGACAGCAAGCAGAGATCCTGAAAACAGATTTATCAATATTGTCTGCATAATCCTGGAGGAGACGGCATTTATCGCTGTGAGGGTTACTCAAAGGAAGAACACCAGATGGAAGCTGCGGGCCCAAGAGCTGACAGTCCATGATGGAGGGCATGAAGCACTCTGTGCCGTAACATCCCGTGTCCAGTCCATGTGGGACTACGAGACGTCCACTACTATAGAGTGTCGGCTGTAGTACCCAGAGTTGTGGGCTGTTAGTACCCCAGAGTTGTCGGCTGTTAGTACCCAGAGTTGTGGGCTGTTAGTACCCCAGAGTTGTGGGCTGTTAGTACCCCAGAGTTGTGGGCTGTTAGTACCCCAGAGTTGTGGGCTGTTAGTACCCCAGAGTTGTGGGCTGTTAGTACCCAGAGTTGTGGGCTGTTAGTACCCCAGAGTTGTGGGCTGTTAGTACCCCAGAGTTGTGGGCTGTTAGTACCCCAGAGTTGTGGGCTGTTAGTACCCCAGAGTTGTGGGCTGTTAGTACCCCAGAGTTGTGGGCTGTTAGTACCCCAGAGTTGTGGGCTGTTAGTACCCAGAGTTGTGGGGGCTGTTAGTACCCTAGAGTTGTGGGCTCTAGCACCCCAGAGTTGTGGGCTGTTAGTACTCCAGAGTTGTGGGCTGTTAGTACTCCAGAGTTGTGGGCTGTTAGTACCCCAGAGTTGTGGGCTGTTAGTACCCCAGAGTTGTGGGCTGTTAGTACCCCAGAGTTGTGGGCTGTTAGTACCCCAGAGTTGTGGGCTGTAGTACCCCAGAGTTGTGGGCTGTTAGTACCCCAGAGTTGTGGGCTGTTAGCACCCCAGAGTTGTGGGCTGTTAGTACCCCAGAGTTGTGGGCTGTTAGTACCCCAGAGTTGTGGGCTGTTAGTACCCCAGAGTTGTGGGCTGTTAGTACTCCAGAGTTGTGGGCTGTTAGTACTCCAGAGTTGTGGGCTGTTAGTACCCCAGAGTTGTAGGCTGTTAGTACCCCAGAGTTGTGGGCTGTTAGTACTCCAGAGTTGTGGGCTGTAGCACCCCAGAGTTGTGGGCTGTTAGTACCCCAGAGTTGTGGGCTGTAGTACCCCAGAGTTGTGGGCTGTTAGTACTCCAGAGTTGTGGGCTGTTAGTACTCCAGAGTTGTGGGCTGTAGCACCCCAGAGTTGTGGGCTGTTAGTACCCCAGAGTTGTGGGCTGTTAGTACCCCAGAGTTGTGGGCTGTTAGTACCCCAGAGTTGTGGGCTGTTAGTACCCAGAGTTGTGGGCTGTTAGTACCCCAGAGTTGTGGGCTGTTAGTACCCCAGAGTTGTGGGCTGTTAGTACCCCAGAGTTGTGGGCTGTTAGTACCCCAGAGTTGTGGGCTGTTAGTACCCCAGAGTTGTGGGCTGTTAGTACCCCAGAGTTGTGGGCTGTTAGTACCCCAGAGTTGTGGGCTGTTAGTACCCCAGAGTTGTGGGGGCTGTTAGTACCCTAGAGTTGTGGGCTCTAGCACCCCAGAGTTGTGGGCTGTTAGTACTCCAGAGTTGTGGGCTGTTAGTACTCCAGAGTTGTGGGCTGTTAGTACCCCAGAGTTGTGGGCTGTTAGTACCCCAGAGTTGTGGGCTGTTAGTACCCCAGAGTTGTAGGCTGTAGTACCCCAGAGTTGTGGGCTGTTAGTACCCCAGAGTTGTGGGCTGTTAGTACCCCAGAGTTGTGGGCTGTTAGTACCCCAGAGTTGTGGGCTGTTGGTACCCCAGAGTTGTAGGCTGTTAGTACCCCAGAGTTGTAGGCTGTTAGTACCCCAGAGTTGTGGGCTGTTAGTACCCCAGAGTTGTGGGCTGTTAGTACCCCAGAGTATTCGGCTGTTAGTACCCCAGAGTTGTGGGCTGTTAGTACCCCAGAGTTGTGGGCTGTTAGTACCCCAGAGTTGTGGGCTGTTAGTACCCCAGAGTTTTGGGCTGTTAGTACCCCAGAGTTTTGGGCTGTTAGTACCCCAGAGTTGTGGGCTGTAAGTACCCCAGAGTTGTGGGTTGTTAATACCCCTGAGTTGTGGGCTGTTGGTACCCCAGAGTTGTGGGCTGTTAGTACCCCAGAGTTGTAGGCTGTAGTACCCCAGAGTTGTGGGCTGTTAGTACCCCAGAGTTGTGGGCTGTTAGTACCCCAGAGTTGTGGGCTGTTAGTACCCCAGAGTTGTAGGCTGTTAGTACCCCAGAGTTGTCGGCTGTTAGTACCCCAGAGTTGTCGGCTGTTAGTACCCCAGAGTTGTGGGCTGTTAGTACCCCAGAGTTGTGGGCTGTTAGTACCCCAGAGTTGTGGGCTGTTAGTACCCCAGAGTTGTGGGCTGTTAGTACCCCAGAGTTGTGGGCTGTTAGTACCCCAGAGTTGTGGGCTGTTAGTACCCCAGAGTTGTGGGCTGTTAGTACCCCAGAGTTGTCGGCTGTTAGTACCCCAGAGTTGTGGGCTGTTAGTACCCCAGAGTTGTGGGCTGTTAGTACCCCAGAGTTGTGGGCTGTTAGTACCCCAGAGTTGTGGGCTGTTAGTACCCCAGAGTTGTGGACTGTTAGTACCCCAGAGTTGTAGGCTGTTAGTACCCCAGAGTTGTGGGCTGTTAGTACCCCAGAGTTGTGGGCTGTTAGTACCCAGAGTTGTGGGGGCTGTTAGTATCCAGAGTTGTGGACTGTTAGTACCCCAGAGTTGTGGGCTGTTAGTACCCCAGAGTTGTGGGCTGTTAGTACCCCAGAGTTGTGGGCTGTTAGTACCCCAGAGTTGTCGGCTGTTAGTACCCCAGAGTTGTGGGCTGTTAGTACCCCAGAGTTGTGGGCTGTTAGTACCCCAGAGTTGTGGGCTGTTAGTACCCCAGAGTTGTGGGCTGTTAGTACCCCAGAGTTGTGGGCTGTTAGTACCCCAGAGTTGTAGGCTGTTAGTACCCCAGAGTTGTGGGCTGTTAGTACCCCAGAGTTGTGGGCTGTTAGTACCCCAGAGTTGTGGGCTGTTAGTACCCCAGAGTTGTAGGCTGTTAGTACCCCAGAGTTGTAGGCTGTTAGTACCCCAGAGTGGTGGACTGTTAGTACCCCAGAGTTGTAGGCTGTTAGTACCCCAGAGTTGTGGACTGTTAGTACCCCAGAGTTGTGGGCTGTTAGTACCCCAGAGTTGTCGGCTGTTAGTACCCCAGAGTTGTCGGCTGTTAGTACCCCAGAGTTGTGGGCTGTTAGTACCCCAGAGTTGTGGGCTGTTAGTACCCCAGAGTTGTAGGCTGTTAGTACCCCAGAGTTGTGGGCTGTTAGTACCCCAGAGTTGTGGGCTGTTAGTACCCCAGAGTTGTGGGCTGTTAGTACCCCAGAGTTGTGGGCTGTTAGTACCCCAGAGTTGTGGGCTGTTAGTACCCCAGAGTTGTGGGCTGTTAGTTAACCCCTTACTTCACTACAGGTACTAAGTCCTGGATGGTGTGTATATACCACGGAGATCACTAAACTCCAGGATATAACTCCGTGGTTTGCATGAGACAGGGGCTGTCCGGGTCACACGTATATTCCAGTCCCGGAAGTACCTGAAGCTGGAACACAGCTGAAACATAACTGGAAAAGGAGCAGGAAAAGCTCAGTAAGAGAGAGATTGTGGCAGAGTGTGCAGCCGGACCAGAGAGAGGACAGACGTGTGCAGAGTCCAGGGAAAGCCGGGTGAAGAGAAACTGGAGAGCTGATGGAAGCAAAACCCTGAGGAAAGGGATGGGGGAGAATCCCTGCATCAGATTACAAGGACTGTTATTTGGGTGCCTTATGGACATTATATGGCTGGAGAATGGACCGAGAGTTTGGCAATAAACCCCCCTGCTTTACCATCACCGCCCTCTGCTGCCACCGGACTGCCTACAGCGGGAACATACCTGTTGTGGATCCTACTCACATACCCCAGAGTTGTGGGGGCTGTTAGTGCCCCAGAGTTGTGGGGGCTGTTAGTGCCCCAGAGTTGTGGGGGCTGTTAGTGCCCCAGAGTTGTGGGGGCTGTTAGTGCCCCAGAGTTGTGGGGGCTGTTAGTGCCCCAGAGTTGTGGGCTGTTAGTACCCCAGAGTTGTGGGCTGTTAGTACCCCAGAGTTGTGGGCTGTTAGTACCCCAGAGTTGTGGGGGCTGTTAGTACCCTAGAGTTGTGGGCTCTAGCACCCCAGAGTTGTGGGCTGTTAGTACCCCAGAGTTGTGGGCTGTTAGTACTCCAGAGTTGTGGGCTGTTAGTACTCCAGAGTTGTGGGCTGTAGCACCCCAGAGTTGTGGGCTGTTAGTACCCAGAGTTGTGGGCTGTAGTACCCCAGAGTTGTGGGCTGTTAGTACCCCAGAGTTGTGGGCTGTTAGCACCCCAGAGTTGTGGGCTGTTAGTACCCCAGAGTTGTGGGCTGTTAGTACCCCAGAGTTGTGGGCTGTTAGTACCCCAGAGTTGTGGGCTGTTAGTACCCCAGAGTTGTGGGCTGTTAGTACCCCAGAGTTGTGGGCTGTTAGTACTCCAGAGTTGTGGGCTGTTAGTACCCCAGAGTTGTAGGCTGTTAGTACCCCAGAGTTGTGGGCTGTAGCACCCCAGAGTTGTGGGCTGTTAGTACCCCAGAGTTGTGGGCTGTAGTACCCCAGAGTTGTGGGCTGTAGTACCCCAGAGTTGTGGGCTGTTAGTACTCCAGAGTTGTGGGCTGTTAGTACTCCAGAGTTGTGGGCTGTTAGTACTCCAGAGTTGTGGGCTGTAGCACCCCAGAGTTGTGGGCTGTTAGTACCCCAGAGTTGTAGGCTGTAGTACCCCAGAGTTGTAGGCTGTAGTACCCCAGAGTTGTGGGCTGTTAGTACCCCAGAGTTGTGGGCTGTTAGTACCCCAGAGTTGTGGGCTGTTAGTACCCCAGAGTTGTGGGCTGTTGGTACCCCAGAGTTGTAGGCTGTTAGTACCCCAGAGTTGTAGGCTGTTAGTACCCCAGAGTTGTAGGCTGTTAGTACCCCAGAGTTGTCGGCTGTTAGTACCCCAGAGTTGTCGGCTGTAGTACTCCTGAGTTGTGGGCTGTTAGTACCCCAGAGTTGTGGGCTGTTAGTACCCCAGAGTTGTAGGATGTTAGTACCCCAGAGTTGTGGGCTGTTAGTACCCCAGAGTTGTGGGCTCTTAGTACCCAGAGTTGTGGGCTGTTAGTACCCCAGAGTTGTGGGCTGTTAGTACCCCAGAGTTGTCGGCTGTTAGTACCCCAGAGTTGTGGGCTGTTAGTACCCCAGAGTTGTGGGCTGTTAGTACCCCAGAGTTGTGGGCTGTTAGTACCCCAGAGTTGTGGGCTGTTAGTACCCCAGAGTTGTGGGCTGTTAGTACCCCAGAGTTGTGGGCTGTTAGTACCCCAGAGTTGTGGGCTGTTAGTACCCCAGAGTTGTGGGCTGTTAGTACCCCAGAGTTGTGGGCTGTTAGTACCCCAGAGTTGTGGACTGTTAGTACCCCAGAGTTGTAGGCTGTTAGTACCCCAGAGTTGTGGGCTGTTAGTACCCCAGAGTTGTGGGCTGTTAGTACCCCAGAGTTGTGGGCTGTTAGTACCCCAGAGTTGTAGGCTGTTAGTACCCCAGAGTTGTAGGCTGTTAGTACCCCAGAGTTGTGGACTGTTAGTACCCCAGAGTTGTAGGCTGTTAGTACCCCAGAGTTGTGGACTGTTAGTACCCCAGAGTTGTGGGCTGTTAGTACCCCAGAGTTGTGGGCTGTTAGTACCCCAGAGTTGTGGGCTGTTAGTACCCCAGAGTTGTGGGCTGTTAGTACCCCAGAGTTGTGGGCTGTTAGTACCCCAGAGTTGTGGGCTGTTAGTACCCCAGAGTTGTAGGCTGTTAGTACCCCAGAGTTGTGGGCTGTTAGTACCCCAGAGTTGTGGGCTGTTAGTACCCCAGAGTTGTGGGCTGTTAGTACCCCAGAGTTGTGGGCTGTTAGTACCCCAGAGTTGTGGGCTGTTAGTACCCCAGAGTTGTCGGCTGTTAGTTAACCCCTTACTTCACTACAGGTACTAAGTCCTGGATGGTGTGTATATACCACGGAGATCACTAAACTCCAGGATATAACTCCGTGGTTTGCATGAGACAGGGGCTGTCCGGGTCACACGTATATTCCAGTCCCGGAAGTACCTGAAGCTGGAACACAGCTGAAACATAACTGGAAAAGGAGCAGGAAAAGCTCAGTAAGAGAGAGATTGTGGCAGAGTGTGCAGCCGGACCAGAGAGAGGACAGACGTGTGCAGAGTCCAGGGAAAGCCGGGTGAAGAGAAACTGGAGAGCTGATGGAAGCAAAACCCTGAGGAAAGGGATGGGGGAGAATCCCTGCATCAGATTACAAGGACTGTTATTTGGGTGCCTTATGGACATTATATGGCTGGAGAATGGACCGAGAGTTTGGCAATAAACCCCCCTGCTTTACCATCACCGCCCTCTGCTGCCACCGGACTGCCTACAGCGGGAACATACCTGTTGTGGATCCTACTCACATACCCCAGAGTTGTGGGGGCTGTTAGTGCCCCAGAGTTGTGGGGGCTGTTAGTGCCCCAGAGTTGTGGGGGCTGTTAGTGCCCCAGAGTTGTGGGGGCTGTTAGTGCCCCAGAGTTGTGGGGGCTGTTAGTGCCCCAGAGTTGTGGGGGCTGCTAGTGCCCCAGAGTTGTGGGGGCTGCTAGTGCCCCAGAGTTGTGGGGGCTGCTAGTGCCCCAGAGTTGAGCTGTCCAGCACTTTCTGTGCTGACTATGGTCCTGAAATTGGGTGCTAATGTGAAGTCTGATAACTCTGAAGAGTTATGATGTGACTGTTCATACCCCTCCACTGTAATGTGTGTTCTGGTAACATTCTGCAGCCTCGGGTGTGAACAGGTGACCTAACAACAGTCAGTGGCGTGGTTAGCCAGGCTTAGCAAGCAGTAGACGGCATGCGATTGGTCAACTAGATCCCCATTACAGGTTGAACTAGTGTGGTGATATAAAGGAGAGGGGTTAAGCCAGTCTTCCAAGTACAGATTTGGCTTCAGCTTGGGAGAGGTCGGGGAGGAACAAGGAGAAAGACAGTGTGGTGGGAAGGAGAACATCAAGGTGTGAGTAACCAAGGACAAGTTGTTCTGGAGAGTTAGAGATGGAGAGAGCCACAGCAAGAAGCTAGTACAGACAAGCAAGCTAGAAAACAGTCAGCTCTTTGTAATCCCAGCCAGAAAGTAAAGCTGGAGAGTAAAGTCAAACAATCACTGAAAACGGCCATATACTCACTGATACAGCAGGGCAGCACTTCAGCATGTAGGCAGCCAAATGAGGCAGCCAGTTACACCTGTGGAGGACACCGATGAGATGGCCACTCACACAGCCTTCTATTATAGAGTGGGATGGCCGCTTAGTGTATGGCGTTACTAATAGGTTGCTGCTCTGCATGGTGCACCACATGTATCAGAAGGTCTGACACTTTGTATCTACTCTGTGAAGGAGTATACACCAAGCAGCCACCCCCCTCTATATTAAGAAGCTGTGTGAGTTGCTGTCTCATCGGTGTCCTCCACAGGTGTAACTGGCTCCCTCATTTGGTAGTATGGCTACCTGCATGTTGACGTGGTGCACATATCCTCCCTCCTGTATCAGTAAGTATCTGTCCGTTTTCAGTATTGTTAGTTTTTATATTTCCCTTTCTGTGATACATTTATATTAGTGCATGGACTCACAAAACGCAAGGAGCCTTGACGATTGGCTTGTGAGCTCAAGTATTTTGGCCAAAATCCATCTAATACCTTGCATTTATTATGTAATATTGACATGCAGTGCGGCTTCTATACATTGGGGGAGCCCAGAGTGACCGTACCAATGTCACTGGTGCAGGGCAATCCACCAAACTGATATGGTGTCACTAATAGGTTGCTAGCCTGCATGGTTCATTACATGTATCAGAAGGTCTGACACCTCGGGGTGCCACCCGCAGAGTCAGGCAGGGTAAGATGTTATTTTGTCGTGACGCCAGTCTGTATTCGGGTAGGGACCCATTCTGAGCAAAAATAAATACAAATGGTGGAGAAATAAATATAATGAGGGTAGTGGTCCTTGCACTGGAGTGTTAGTGCGGTACCTCAGTGCAGATGGTGTAGATGGTGGGAAGCAGGATTAGATGGTAAAACACATTAACACTTTATAAGCAGATATCTGCCCTCCTGCATCAGTAAGTATATGGCTGTTTTCAGTGACTGTTTTTAGGTTTCCCTTTCTGTGATACATTTATATGGAGTGTAAAGTCAGGAGGACAAGAAAGGGAGAAGTCCACCCTCAGCTCCCAAGTCTAATCAAAGTGTTTTTGTTATGTCAAATCACCTTGATCTACCTCAAGTAACTGTAATACAAGTTGTGTAACAGCTCCCAAGTCCAGAACTCCCTCTCTCCCTGCTAATAAAGTGTTAACCTGTTTTACCATCTAATCCTGCTTCCTGGAGTGACTTCCCACTATCTACACCATCTGCACTGAGGTACCGCACTAATGCTCCAGTGCAAGGACTACTACCCCCATTATATTTATTTTTCCACTTTTTGTATTTATAATTTTTGTTCAGAATGGGTCCCTACCCGTATACAGACTAGCGTCATGTCAAAATAACATCTTCCACTGCCTGACTCCTTAACTGAGCAGCGGGTGAGAGGCCTCACCTGAGCAGCGCATGCGACGCCTCACCTGAGCAGCGCGTGCGACGCCTCACCTGAGCAGCGCGTGCGACGCCTCACCTGAGCAGCGCGTGCGACGCCTCACCTGAGCAGCGCGTGCGACGCCTCACCTGAGCAGCGCGTGAGACGCCTCACCTGAGCAGCGCGTGCGACGCCTCACCTGAGCAGCGCGTGCGACGCCTCACCTGAGCAGCGCGTGCGACGCCTCACCTGAGCAGCGCGTGCGACGCCTCACCTGAGCAGCGCGTGCGACGCCTCACCTGAGCAGCGCGTGCGACGCCTCACCTGAGCAGCGCGTGCGACGCCTCACCTGAGCAGCGCGTGCGACGCCTCACCTGAGCAGCGCGTGCGACGCCTCACCTGAGCAGCGCGTGCGACGCCTCACCTGAGCAGCGCGTGCGACGCCTCACCTGAGCAGCGCGTGCGACGCCTCACCTGAGCAGCGCGTGAGACGCCTCACCTGAGCAGCGCGTGCGACGCCTCACCTGAGCAGCGCGTGCGACGCCTCACCTGAGCAGCGCGTGCGACGCCTCACCTGAGCAGCGCGTGCGACGCCTCACCTGAGCAGCACGTGCGACGCCCTACTCTCGTATGGGGTAAATGTCATGTAATTCGGTGCTCACCAGGAATACGACGCTCGTCTGCTGGTACAGAGCTCTCGCCACACTGATGCGCTGCCGCTGACCCCCAGACAGATTAATCCCCTGAAAAGCAAAATGAGGAACTGTCAGAAGAGAGACAAAGATTTCTATTATTACTCAGTGATATCAGCTTCCCACAAACAGCGCCAGCCGAACTACTAGTCCCAGCAGACCCCGATAGTCTTCTGCAATGGCACAGCAGCAGAGTAGTCACAGACCACAACTGCCGCTATATCCAGAAACTACCAACAATAAGGTGGCGCCGGCTCCCTGCTGCCCCTAGTGGCCACATACACGACTCACCCGCTCTCCGATCTGCGTCTGGTCTCCGTGCGGCAGGATGTCGATGTCTGGCTGCAGGGAGCAGGTGTCAATCACAGCTTTATACCTGCAGATACAGGTCACATGATCACACTGCAATCTACAGGAAGGGGTTAAAAGGATTTTCCAGGAATTCTAACTCCCCAAAAGTCAGTTTAATTTGGGAAAATCCTCCTGAAAACGTCCCGTTTTTATTGAATGTTTTGACTTTCTGTCTGGTAAGTATATTTGGCGCGGGACTCGTTCGCCTCCAGTGTATGTTAACCCCTTCAGCGTTCCCCTAGAGCCTCCCAGTTCCCCCCCGCATCGCGCCGACATACAATATATAATGTATTCTATCGCTTTTATTAGTTTTTTGCGGGGGAAAACAGAAAAAAGCTATTTCAGCGTGCTTTTTGCGACTTATTGGTATGGCGCTCGGCATGCGGCAGAACTATTATGTCCCCTGTATTCTACGACTCTGACAACAGCAAACGTAGGGAGCATTTATTATATTTTACCACTTTTCCTAAATCTAAACAGATTCTGGGATCGCGGCGGTTTCGTGTTTCGGCGGACGGCGCCCGATCCGGTCTTTAGTTTGCAGTTTACACATCATTTCAATTATTTTTATTTCTGTTTAGGGTAAGCAAGATGATCGGAAAACGGCTCTTTGGGCATTTTCTTTCCTTTATGGCTTGTGCCGTCCTCAGGATGGGCTATAGTGCGGGTTGTCAGGGTGGACTATAGTGCGGGTTGTTACGGTGGGTTATAGTGCGGGTTGTTACGGTGGGTTATAGTGCGGGTTGTTAGGATGGACTATAGTGCGGGTTGTTAGGATGGGCTATAGTGCGGGTTGTCAGGGTGGACTATAGTGCGGGTTGTTAGGATGGGCTATAGTGCGGGTTGTTAGGATGGGTTATAGTGCGGGTTGTTAGGATGGGCTATAGTGCGGGTTGTTAGGATGGATTATAGTGCGGGTTGTCAGGGTGGACTATAGTGCGGGTTGTTAGGATGGGTTATAGTGCGGGTTGTTAGGATGGGCTATAGTGCGGGTTGTTAGGATGGACTATAGTGCGGGTTGTCAGGGTGGACTATAGTGCGGGTTGTCAGGGTGGACTATAGTGCGGGTTGTTAGGATGGACTATAGTGCGGGTTGTTAGGATGGACTATAGTGCGGGTTGTTAGGATGGACTATAGTGCGGGTTGTTACGATGGGTTATAGTGCGGGTTGTTAGGATGGACTATAGTGCGGGTTGTTAGGATGGACTATAGTGCGGGTTGTTAGGATGGACTATAGTGCGGGTTGTCAGGGTGGACTATAGTGCGGGTTGTTAGGATGGGCTATAGTGCGGGTTGTTAGGATGGACTATAGTGCGGGTTGTTACGGTGGGTTATAGTGCGGGTTGTTAGGATGGACTATAGTGCGGGTTGTTAGGATGGGCTATAGTGCGGGTTGTTAGGATGGGCTATAGTGCGGGTTGTTAGGATGGGCTATAGTGCGGGTTGTTAGGATGGACTATAGTGCGGGTTGTTAGGATGGACTATAGTGCGGGTTGTTAGGATGGGTTATAGTGCGGGTTGTTAGGATGGACTATAGTGCGGGTTGTCAGGATGGGCTATAGTGCGGGTTGTCAGGATGGGTTATAGTGCGGGTTGTTAGGATGGGCTATAGTGCGGGTTGTCAGGATGGGCTATAGTGCGGGTTGTTAGGATGGGCTATAGTGCGGGTTGTCAGGATGGGCTATAGTGCGGGTTGTCAGGGTGGACTATAGTGCGGGTTGTCAGGATGGACTATAGTGCGGGTTGTCAGGATGGACTATAGTGCGGGTTGTCAGGATGGACTATAGTGCGGGTTGTCAGGATGGACTATAGTGCGGGTTGTTAGGATGGGCTATAGTGCGGGTTGTTAGGATGGGTTATAGTGCGGGTTGTTAGGATGGGCTATAGTGCGGGTTGTTAGGATGGGCTATAGTGCGGGTTGTTAGGATGGGCTATAGTGCGGGTTGTTAGGATGGGCTATAGTGCGGGTTGTCAGGGTGGACTATAGTGCGGGTTGTCAGGGTGGACTATAGTGCGGGTTGTCAGGGTGGACTATAGTGCGGGTTGTCAGGGTGGACTATAGTGCGGGTTGTTAGGATGGGCTATAGTGCGGGTTGTTAGGATGGGCTATAGTGCGGGTTGTTAGGATGGGCTATAGTGCGGGTTGTTAGGATGGGCTATAGTGCGGGTTGTTAGGATGGGCTATAGTGCGGGTTGTTAGGATGGGCTATAGTGCGGGTTGTTAGGATGGGCTATAGTGCGGGTTGTCAGGGTGGACTATAGTGCGGGTTGTCAGGGTGGACTATAGTGCGGGTTGTCAGGGTGGACTATAGTGCGGGTTGTTAGGATGGGCTATAGTGCGGGTTGTTAGGATGGGCTATAGTGCGGGTTGTTAGGATGGGCTATAGTGCGGGTTGTTAGGATGGGCTATAGTGCGGGTTGTTAGGATGGGCTATAGTGCGGGTTGTTACGATGGACTATAGTGCGGGTTGTCAGGATGGACTATAGTGCGGGTTGTCAGGGTGGACTATAGTGCGGGTTGTCAGGATGGACTATAGTGCGGGTTGTTAGGATGGACTATAGTGCGGGTTGTTACGATGCGGCTATAGTGCGGGTTGTTACGATGCGGTTATAGTGCGGGTTGTTACGATGCGGCTATAGTGCGGGTTGTTACGATGCGGTTATAGTGCGGGTTGTTACGATGCGGTTATAGTGCGGGTTGTTACGATGCGGCTATAGTGCGGATTGTTACGATGCGGCTATAGTGCGGGTTGTTACGATGCGGCTATAGTGCGGGTTGTTACGATGCGGCTATAGTGCGGGTTGTTACGATGCGGCTATAGTGCGGGTTGTTACGATGCGGTTATAGTGCGGGTTGTTACGATGCGGCTATAGTGCGGGTTGTTACGATGGGTTATAGTGCGGGTTGTTACGATGCGGCTATAGTGCGGGTTGTTACGATGCGGTTATAGTGCGGGTTGTTACGATGCGGCTATAGTGCGGGTTGTTACGATGCGGTTATAGTGCGGGTTGTTACGATGCGGTTATAGTGCGGGTTGTTACGATGCGGTTATAGTGCGGGTTGTTACGATGCGGCTATAGTGCGGATTGTTACGATGCGGCTATAGTGCGGGTTGTTACGATGCGGCTATAGTGCGGGTTGTTACGATGCGGCTATAGTGCGGGTTGTTACGATGCGGCTATAGTGCGGGTTGTTACGTGCGGCTATAGTGCGGGTTGTTACGATGCGGCTATAGTGCGGGTTGTTACGATGCCGCTATAGTGCGGGTTGTTACGATGCCGCTATAGTGCGGGTTGTTAGGATGCGGCTATAGTGCGGGTTGTTAGGATGGACTATAGTGCGGGTTGTTACGATGCGGCTATAGTGCGGGTTGTTACGATGCGGCTATAGTGCGGGTTGTTACGATGCGGCTATAGTGCGGGTTGTTACGATGGACTATAGTGCGGGTTGTTACGATGCGGCTATAGTGCGGGTTGTTACGATGCGGCTATAGTGCGGGTTGTTACGTGCGGCTATAGTGCGGGTTGTTACGATGCGGCTATAGTGCGGGTTGTTACGATGCGGCTATAGTGCGGGTTGTTACGTGCGGCTATAGTGCGGGTTGTTACGATGCTGCTATAGTGCGGGTTGTTACGATGCTGCTATAGTGCGGGTTGTTACGATGCGGCTATAGTGCGGGTTGTTACGTGCGGCTATAGTGCGGGTTGTTACGTGCGGCTATAGTGCGGGTTGTTACGATGCGGCTATAGTGCGGGTTGTTACGATGCGGCTATAGTGCGGGTTGTTACGTGCGGCTATAGTGCGGGTTGTTACGTGCGGCTATAGTGCGGGTTGTTACGATGCGGCTATAGTGCGGGTTGTTACGATGCGGCTATAGTGCGGGTTGTTACGATGCGGCTATAGTGCGGGTTGTTACGATGGATTATAGTGCGGGTTGTTACGATGCTGCTATAGTGCGGGTTGTTACGATGCGGCTATAGTGCGGGTTGTTACGATGCGGCTATAGTGCGGGTTGTTACGATGCGGCTATAGTGCGGATTGTTACGATGCGGCTATAGTGCGGGTTGTTACGATGGGTTATAGTGCGGGTTGTTACGATGGGTTATAGTGCGGGTTGTTACGTGCGGCTATAGTGCGGGTTGTTACGTGCGGCTATAGTGCGGATTGTTACGATGCGGCTATAGTGCGGGTTGTTACGATGCGGCTATAGTGCGGGTTGTTACGATGCGGCTATAGTGCGGGTTGTTACGATGCGGCTATAGTGCGGGTTGTTACGATGCGGCTATAGTGCGGATTGTTACGATGCGGCTATAGTGCGGGTTGTTACGATGGGTTATAGTGCGGGTTGTTACGATGCGGCTATAGTCCGGGTTGTTACGATGCTGCTATAGTGCGGGTTGTTACGTGCGGCTATAGTGCGGGTTGTTACGATGGGCTATAGTGCGGGTTGTTACGATGGATTATAGTGCGGGTTGTTACGATGGGCTATAGTGCGGGTTGTTACGTGCGGCTATAGTGCGGGTTGTTACGATGGGCTATAGTGCGGGTTGTTACGATGGATTATAGTGCGGGTTGTTACGATGGGCTATAGTGCGGGTTGTTACGATGGGCTATAGTGCGGGTTGTTACGTGCGGCTATAGTGCGGGTTGTTACGATGGGCTATAGTGCGGGTTGTTACGATGGGCTATAGTGCGGGTTGTTACGTGCGGCTATAGTGCGGGTTGTTACGTGCGGCTATAGTGCGGGTTGTTACGATGCGGCTATAGTGCGGGTTGTTACGATGCGGCTATAGTGCGGGTTGTTACGATGCGGCGGTACAAGTTATGTGCACTTTTTTTTTCCTTTCTTGTATGAGGGAAAATAAACGTTTTAAAATTTTCTGCAGGAAGGTTTCGAAGTCTCAGTCAGCAATGACTGCAGCATCTGCGGGGTTAAACAGTGCAGAGGGGCGAGCTGATGTGCAAATCCTCATTGTTTTCACTCCTTTCCTGGAAGAAAGACCCTCATGTATGACAATAAGAGAGCAAATATGTTCTCGGATTGATGGGGGGTCATGACATGAAGGGAAGTCTGTGCCGCCCTCGCCAGGAGAATCCCAGATCCCCCTCCCTGTAATTTCAGTATATTCCCGGCCCCACTTCAAGCAGCAGCGGAGCCGGTTCTGTAAGCGCTATCGATACTTGGCTTTATAATGACAGCACCAGCTGTGCCACCCTCACCCTGCGGACAGACCCCTCCCAGAAATACACACCAGCCAGTGGAATCTTACTTCTGTTTATTGAAGGGACTCTCAAATGTGATGTTTTCTTCCACGGTTGCATTGAGGAGCCAGGGCTTCTGGGAGGCGTACGCTACAGGTCCCCTCCTTCTGCAACACAGAGGGCTAGCATGATGTGGGGCTCCAATGGAGTGCAAGCTCCTTGGTCAAGGGACATGGCACCGACAAGCATCCTCTATACTGCCCAGCGAGTGTCAGGGCAGATCACATGCGATGGAGCTGATAATGGATGATGGGTAACAGGGCCCCCGGGGCCCACGCCTGCCACTTACCCCCTATAAACCCGAAGTGAGAGTCTCCATGACAAAGTCCATCAAACTGCAGGAAATCCACCCGGATGAGATTTCTACCCCCCACATAACACTACAACTAGGTGAGGGGGGGGGGGGGGGGGTCACATAGTTATTCAATCCTTCTACCCCACCACCCACCGGCCTTAAAGGGGCAGGAGGAGATTAGAGGGTGCTGCTCCATGACTCGACGGTGAAACTCGGGGCAAACACTGAAGAGTTTTGAAGGGTCGCTACAATGTAGCTGTGGTCGGGCCGGGAGCGGCTCCAGACTCCCCGGCTTGTGGCCGCGCTGGGGGCTTCCTGGATCTCAGTAGCCACAGGAAATACTTATGGGGGTTGGGGGGAGTAAAATAATAAATGACCATAAAGATTGCTTTGTAAACTGTAATTGTGCTAAATATATTGTGCCTGGTGTGAGCGGGGGGCCAGGAGTGCCGAATGTGGGCTCTAAGAACACAGAAATGTGCTGGACCTTCTGCTCTCTCTACCAACTTGCCCTTCTCCCTTGCCTCTGCTCGCTCTCTACCTTCCTTCCTCTTGCACTTGCCTCTGCTCGCTCTCTACCTTCCCTCCTCTTCCTTCCTCTTGCACTTACCTCTGCTCGCTCTCCACCTTCCCTCCTCTTCCTTCCTCTTGCTCTTGCCTCTGCTCGCTCTCCACCTTCCCTCCTCTTCCTTCCTCTTGCACTTGCCTCTGCTCGCTCTCCACCTTCCCTCCTCTTCCTTCCTCTTGCACTTGCCTCTGCTCGCTCTCTAGCTTCCCTCCTCTTCCTTCCTCTTGCACTTGCCTCTGCTCGCTCTCTACCTTCCCTCCTCTTCCTTCTTTTGCACTTGCCTCTGCTCGCTCTCTACCTTCCCTCCTCTTCCTTCCTCTTGCACTTGCCTCTGCTCGCTCTCTAGCTTCCCTTCTCTTCCATCCTGTTGCACTTGCCTCTGCTTGCTCTCTACCTTCCCTCCTCTTCCTTCCTCTTGCACTTGCCTCTGCTCGCTCTCTACCTTCCCTCCTCTTCCTTCTTTTGCACTTGCCTCTGCTCGCTCTCCACCTTCCCTCCTCTTCCTTCCTCTTGCCTCTGCTCGCTCTCTACCTTCCCTCCTCTTCCTTCCTCTTGCACTTGCCTCTGCTCGCTCTCTACCTTCCCTCCTCTTCCTTCCTCTTGCACTTGCCTCTGCTCGCTCTTCACCTTCCCTCCTCTTCCTTCCTCTTGCACTTGCCTCTGCTCGCTCTCCACCTTCCCTCCTCTTCCTTCCTCTTGCACTTGCCTCTGCTCGCTCTCCACCTTCCCTCCTCTTCCTTCCTCTTGCACTTGCCTCTGCTCGCTCTCTAGCTTCCCTTCTCTTCCATCCTCTTGCACTTGCCTCTGCTTGCTCTCTACCTTCCCTCCTCTTCCTTCCTCTTGCACTTGCCTCTGCTCGCTCTCTACCTTCCCTCCTCTTCCTTCCTTTGCACTTTCCTCTGCTCGCTCTCTACCGTCCCTCCTCTTCCCTCCTCTTGCACTTGCCTCTGCTCGCTCTCTAGCTTACCTTTTCCCTTCCTCTTGCACTTGCCTCTGCTCGCTCTCCACCTTCCCTCCTCTTCCTTCCTCTTGCCTCTGCTCGCTCTCTACCTTCCCTCCTCTTCCTTCCTCTTGCACTTGCCTCTGCTCGCTCTCTACCTTCCCTCCTCTTTCTTCCTCTTGCACTTGCCTATGCTCGCTCTCCACCTTCCCTCCTCTTCCTTCCTCTTGCCTCTGCTCGCTCTCCACCTTCCCTCCTCTTCCTTCCTCTTGCACTTGCCTCTGCTCGCTCTCACCTTCCCTCCTCTTCCTTCCTCTTGCACTTGCCTCTGCTCGCTCTCTACCTTCCCTCCTCTTCCTTCCTCTTGCACTTGCCTCTGCTCGCTCTCACCTTCCCTCCTCTTCCTTCCTCTTGCACTTGCCTCTGCTCGCTCTCTACCTTCCCTCCTCTTCCTTCCTCTTGCACTTGCCTCTGCTCGCTCTCTACCTTCCCTCCTCTTCCTTCCTCTTGCACTTGCCTCTGCTCGCTCTCTACCTTCCCTCCTCTTCCTTCCTCTTGGACTTGCCTCTGCTCGCTCCCCACCTTCCCTCCTCTTCCTTGCTCTTGGACTTGCCTCTGCTCGCTCCCCACCTTCCCTCCTCTTCCTTCCTCTTGCACTTGCCTCTGCTCGCTCTCTACCTTCCCTCCTCTTCCTTCCTCTTGCACTTGCCTCTGCTCGCTCTCTACCTTCCCTCCTCTTTCTTCCTCTTGGACTTGCCTCTGCTCGCTCCCCACCTTCCCTCCTCTTCCCTCCGTCACTCCCTACCTTTCCTCCTTGTTCTAACCCCTTCTCCAGCACTTGCCACTTGCACCTTGCTCGTCTTCCTCCCTCCTTCCAGCACTTGCCTCCCGTCATTCCCTACCATCCCTCCTTATTTGCCAGAACCAGCGCCCCTCAGTGGATCCTTTTAAAAATAAACATTAACCACCTCAAAAAGATAGAATGAAGAGACCTGCGGCCGCAGCAGAATGCTTCTACAGACCCCGAACATATAACCCACCGCCTCACTGAATACAGGGGGTGTATATACACGTCACCAGGAACGGTGGCGCTAGCGCTCACCCCACCGGCCCGCCACACTGAGTCATAGAAACCAGTATAACCATGTGAGCTAGTGGTCATATAACACTAGTCACTGACTGCTATCAGAGGTACGGCAATCCGTAGTAAGGATAGAAATGCCTGCAGCCTGAAGTTAGAGCCTCCCGATATGTTCCAGTAGACCACCGGTGTCCTCAGGGGTACATAGAGCTCTAGATGCAGCCCCCCGCAGGAACAAACATTGATTACAGGTATTGATTAGGGATGAGCGAACGTACTCGGTAAAGCACTACTCGTCCGAGTAATGTGCTTTATCCGAGTACCTCCCCGCTCGTCCTGAAAGATTCGGGGAGCGCCGCGGAGCGGGGAGCTGCAGGGGAGAGCGGGGAGGAACGGAGGGGAGATCTCTCTCTCCTTCTCTCCCACCCGCTCTGCCCCGCTCCCCGACGCAACTCACCTGTCAGCAGCGGCGCGCCCCGAATCTTTCAGGACGAGCAGAGAGATACTCGGATAAAGCACATTACTCGGACGAGTAGTGCCTTAACGAGTACGCTCGCTCATCTCTAGTATTGATTAAAGTGAGACTCGGAGCCTTTTCTCTTTCCATATTAGATAACCTTCCCCCTTCATCCAGCACTTTAGAATCATAGACTGGTAGAGTTGGAAGGGTCCTCCATGGTCATCTGGTCCAACACTTCCATTGGAGGAGAACTCCCCACCTCCCGTGGCAACCTGTTCCACTCATCGATCCCCCTCACTGTCTAATATCTAATCTGTGTCTCCTCCCTTTCAGTTTCATCCCATTGCTTCTAGTCTTTCCTTGTGCAGATGAGAATAGGGCTGATCCCTCTGCTCTGTGACAGCCCTTCAGATATTTGTAGACCGCTATTAAGTCTCCTCTCAGCCTTCTCTATTGCTAAACATTCCCAGATCCTTTAACCGTTCCTCATAGGACATGATTTGCAGACCGCTCACCATCTTGGTAACTCTTCTCTGAACTTGCTCCAGTTTGTCTATGTCTTGTATAAAGTGGGGTGCCCAGAACTGGACCCAGTATTCCTGATGAGGTCTGACTAAGGAAGAGTAGAGGGGATAATGACCCCATGTGATCTAGACTCTATGCTTCTCTTAATACATCCCAGAACTGGACCCAGGATTCCAGATGAGGTCTGACTAAGGAAGAGTAGAGGGGGATAATGACCTCACATGATCTAGACTCTATGCTTCTCTTAATACATCCCAGAATTGTGTTTGCCTTTTTGGCTGCTGCATCACATTGTTGACTCATGTTCAGTCTATGATCTATTAGTATACCCAAGTCTTTTTCACATATGCTGCTGCTTAGCCCAATTCCTCCCATTCTGTATGTGCTTTGTTCATTTTTCTTGCCCAGATGTAGGACTTTGCATTTCTCCTTGTTAAATACTATTCTGTTAGTCGCTGACCACTGTGCAAGCTTTTCTAGATCTTTTTGAATCCTCTCCCTCTCTCTTCCCTAGTGTTAGCTATCCCTCCTATCGGCAAATGTGATCAGTTTCCCCTCACTTCCCTCCTCCAGATCATTGCCCCCTTCCCCTTCCTCCTGCACTCGCCTTACTTCCCCTTTTGTCGGCGGTCTGGATCTGCAGACATGACACGGTGTGGCGGGTCTCCTGTGGGTACGGTCATGGAGGGTGAGCTCTTTGTGTCGTGGCAGCATTACACTTTGTAGGGAGACACAACGGCGAGCCGCCATACACACGGGTCATTCACATACATGTGACCGCGATGGAGCGTCTCCTGTGCGCTGAATAATTGCGTTGGCATTCCCGGCGGACAGTTCAATCTAATTAACAACAACTACATTCCCATCATCCCCTCCCATGGGACACCCGCCGTCCAGACCACGTCTACTTAACCCCGGCTGTGCCAATCAGCGCAGGAAGGAATGCCCCCTTCTTGGTAAGATTTCTGTGGGTGTTGGGGGTTGATGAAATCCTCTTGTGTTACATGCATGGCGCAGTGGGAGGAGTTAGTGCGGTCGGTCGCGCTTCTGATGACTTGACCTTCATGCAGGTAGCGAGAATGATGAACTGGAAACATAAATCACCTGATCTCCACATCCATGGCGGCTTCCCGCTCCGCACTGTAAGACAAGAGACAGACATGTGAGAACAAGGCGAAACGTTCCAGACTCCGCCCACTGACTGCGCCAATCTCTACATGTGATGAATGTTGGGAAGAGCCTCGGCTGCTCCACAGAACCGGGCCTGGGGATCTTTGTGAATTGTAAGGGACCTTCTACACGGGACGGCAGCCGTCCGCGGACATTTCTGCCCCGCAGCCTCTTCCCTGGGAGGGTTCCGTCCGGCACTCGTTAACATCGGCACATTATTACTTATAAACCGCAAGACTGACATCAGCAGCGGAAAAGATTCCTGCCGCGGAACGGAGGGCGGAAATATTGTCTAATGTTGTATGATGAGGGCAGTCCGTATTCTACACGCCTTGTATGATGAGGGAAGTCCGTATTCTACACGCCTTGTATGATGACGGCAGTCAGTATTCTACACGTCTTGTTGTATGATGATGGCAGTCCTTATTCTACACGTCTTGTTGTATGATGAGGGCAGTCCATATTCTACACGCCTTGTTGTATGATGACAGCAGTCCTTATTCTACACGTCTTGTATGATGATGGCAGTCCGTATTCTACACGCCTTGTTGTATGATGAGGGCAGTCCTTATTCTACACGTCTTGTTGTATGATGACAGCAGTCCTTATTCTACACGTCTTGTATGATGATGGCAGTCCGTATTCTACACGCCTTGTTGTATGATGATGGCAGTCCTTATTCTACACGTCTTGTTGTATGATGATGGCAGTCCTTATTCTACACGTCTTGTTGGATGATGATGGCAGTCCTTATTCTACACGTCTTGTTGTATGATGATGGCAGTCCTTATTCTACACGCCTTGTTGTATGATGAGGGCAGTCCATATTCTACACGCCTTGTTGTATGATGATGGCAGTCCTTATTCTACACATCTTGTTGTATGATGATGGCAGTCCTTATTCTACACGTCTTGTTGTATGATGATGGCAGTCCTTATTCTACACGTCTTGTTGTATGATGATGGCAGTCCTTATTCTACACGTCTTGTTGTATGATGATGGCAGTCCGTATTCTACACGCCTTGTTGTATGATGATGGCAGTCCATATTCTACACGTCTTGTATGATGAGGGCAGTCCGTATTCTACACGCCTTGTTGTATGATGAGGGCAGTCCTTATTCTACACATTTGATTGAATGATGATGGCAGTCCTTATTCTACACGTCTTGTATGATGATGGCAGTCCTTATTCTACACGCCTTGTTGTATGATGAGGGCAGTCCATATTCTACACGCCTTGTTGTATGATGATGGCAGTCCTTATTCTACACGTCTTGTTGTATGATGAGGGCAGTCCTTATTCTACACGTCTTGTTGTATGATGATGGCAGTCCTTATTCTACACGCCTTGTTGTATGATGACGGCAGTCCTTATTCTACACGCCTTGTTGTATGATGAGGGCAGTCCTTATTCTACACGTCTTGTTGTATGATGATGGCAGTCCTTATTCTACATGTCTTGTATGATGATGGCAGTCCTTATTCTACACGTCTTGTTGTATGATGATGGCAGTCCTTATTCTACACGTCTTGTATGATGATGGCAGTCCTTATTCTACACGTCTTGTTGTATGATGATGGCAGTCCGTATTCTACACGTCTTGTTGTATGATGAGGGCAGTCCGTATTCTACACGTCTTGTTGTATGATGAGGGCAGTCCGTATTCTACACGCCTTGTTGTATGATGAGGGCAGTCCGTATTCTACACGTCTTGTTGTATGATGAGGGCAGTCCGTATTCTACACGTCTTGTTGTATGATGAGGGCAGTCCGTATTCTACACGTCTTGTTGTATGATGACGGCAGTCCTTATTCTACACGTCTTGTTGTATGATGACGGCAGTCCTTATTCTACACATCTTGTTGTATGATGATGGCAGTCCGTATTCTACACGTCTTGTTGTATGATGAGGGCAGTCCGTATTCTACACGTCTTGTTGTATGATGAGGGCAGTCCGTATTCTACACGTCTTGTTGTATGGTGATGGCAGTCCTTATTCTACACGCCTTGTTGTATGATGACAGCAGTCCTTATTCTACACGTCTTGTATGATGACAGCAGTCCTTATTCTACACGCCTTGTATGATGACAGCAGTCCTTATTCTACACGCCTTGTATGATGACAGCAGTCATTCTACACGCCTTGTATGATGACAGCAGTCCTTATTCTACACGCCTTGTATGATGAGGGCAGTCCTTATTCTACACGTCTTGTATGATGACGGCAGTCCTTATTCTACACGCCTTGTATGATGAGGGCAGTCCTTATTCTACACGCCTTGTATGATGACAGCAGTCCTTATTCTACACGCCTTGTATGATGACGGCAGTCCTTATTCTACACGCCTTGTATGATGACAGCAGTCCTTATTCTACACGTCTTGTATGATGACAGCAGTCCTTATTCTACACGCCTTGTATGATGAGGGCAGTCCTTATTCTACACGCCTTGTATGATGAGGGCAGTCCTTATTCTACACGCCTTGTATGATGAGGGCAGTCCTTATTCTACACGTCTTGTATGATGACAGCAGTCCTTATTCTACACGTCTTGTATGATGACAGCAGTCCTTATTCTACACGCCTTGTATGATGAGGGCAGTCCTTATTCTACACGCCTTGTATGATGACAGCAGTCCTTATTCTACACGCCTTGTATGATGACAGCAGTCCTTATTCTACACGCCTTGTATGATGACAGCAGTCCTTATTCTACACGCCTTGTATGATGACAGCAGTCCTTATTCTACACGCCTTGTATGATGACAGCAGTCCTTATTCTACACGCCTTGTATGATGACGGCAGTCCTTATTCTACACGCCTTGTATGATGACGGCAGTCCTTATTCTACACGCCTTGTATGATGAGGGCAGTCCTTATTCTACACGTCTTGTATGATGACGGCAGTCCTTATTCTACACGCCTTGTATGATGAGGGCAGTCCTTATTCTACACGCCTTGTATGATGACAGCAGTCCTTATTCTACACGCCTTGTATGATGACAGCAGTCCTTATTCTACACGCCTTGTATGATGACAGCAGTCCTTATTCTACACGTCTTGTATGATGACAGCAGTCCTTCTTCTACACGCCTTGTATGATGAGGGCAGTCCTTATTCTACACGCACTCTTGTTGTATTTGCGCTTCCATACTACATTCCATCTATCTCAGACCTTTTCCGAGCGGCGTTTGACGTCAGCATGCACAATGTGAAATGAGTGGTGGCTTTGGACCCCATGGGGGTCAGTACACGCGCTCACCTCATGTCCTCAGCCGTCTCACCGTCAGCGGCGCCGCAGCTGTAGAATAAAGCACAAATCATTAAGCGCTGTGAATGGCGGCAATCTGCTGCTGAGTAAACAGATTAGCGTCTGAGTGCGCACGGTCCATTACCTTTATCACCGCCGCACCTGCTCAATCACCTCTGTATCTATGAGACGAGCCGCCGGCCGCCAGCCCTTCTCTGATAAGAAGCTTAATTTCCCGTGACTCATGTTGTGCATTATATATGTACTAGCTGATATACCCGTCCTCGCCTGAGTTAATATGATACAGGTGTTTATCTGTTGTTCGCACTCTAAATGTTATGAAGTCAGGGTTACTTTAGAGGAACTGAGGAATAAAATCTGTATACACAGAGAGGTGAGGTAGATTCTCCTCAGGCTGCATGTACTAATGTCCCTCTGCAGAATGTGCCACCCCTCACTTAGAAGCTAAAGAATTTTTGTGACAAATTTCATGTTTGTATGACATCGGGAAGTTAGAGAATTAGTGGTGAGTCAGTCAGGGAGTCCGTCAGTCCGTCAAGACTCATTCACAAGGAGCAAGGATCGCTCAAACGACAGATTAAGTGGCGGCTTTGAGCGATCATTTTGCATAATCTGTTAGGGAGCTACTTAAAAGCAATTTAGTGTGCAAATGAAGCCTTAGCTGAAAGCAGTTCATAGCCCGAGGGCTCTTATCTCCATTCAGTTCTTTTGTTCTCCCTCCTGTTAGGCGGCTATGCCCTGTTGACTGCCACCCATCCTCAGTATCAGCACCTGTTCCAGTAGACATCACCGGAGATCTTGTGCATCTCACCGAGAGCGGCCAACAAGAGCGAGGACTTCCCACAACCGACCTGTCCGACGATCATTGTTAGCTGACCTGGGGGGGAAGGGAACAGGCCGTCACGTAATGTACATCAGTGCCCAGGAGGGTGCATCCTACCACAGACAGAAGAAGCTGATGACACCAGAGAGCAACAACATTCACCAGTGCTCCCACCTAGGTAAAATAAACCAGCAGACGTGGGAGGAGCAGAGCATCATGGGAGATAATGAAGTCACCTTGAGGAATCCGGATATCGATGTTTGATAAAGCCGGAGCGCCATCAGGGGTCCACGTGAAAAACCCACTGCTCACCTATAGAGGCAGAAGAGAAAAGCACAGGAATATCGATAGGGGGGACAGAACTATCTATGGGGGGACAGAACTATCGATAGGGGGGGACAGAACTATCGATAGGGGGGGACAGAACTATCGATAGGGGGGGGACAGAACTATCGATAGGGGGGGACAGAACTATCGATAGGGGGGGACAGAACTATCGATAGGGGGGGACAGAACTATCGATAGGGGGGGACAGAACTATCGATAGGGGGGGACAGAACTATCGATAGGGGGGACAGAACTATCGATAGGGGGGGGACAGAACTATCGATAGGGGGGGACAGAACTATCGATGGGGGGGACAGAACTATCGATGGGGGGGACAGAACTATCGATGGGGGGGACAGAACTATCGATGGGGGGGACAGAACTATCTGCAGGTTGCATTACTATAGGGGGGATGGACTCTATATATCGGACATAACTATCTATAGGGGACAGAATTATCTAGTGCATAAATACAGTAGATAGGAAGTTGCAGCATTTGTGGAGTCAGCGCTCACCTTTATACAGAACTCCTCCTCTTGGGGGTTGGTCTCCGGCCTCCGTTGCAGGCGGCTGCAGGTGTTCCACTCATCTCTGATTGGCCGCTTACGATTGACCACCTTGAGTGGCTGCGAAGGGAGGTCATCAGTGAGTGCAGCGGTGGTCGGCGTCACGCCATTCGCTTACGCTCCGGTAACTCACCACAGCCTGATACTTGCTCTGACGGCCCGTCTTACATGACAGCAACAGCTTATCCGTCTCCTCCTCGATCTCCTCACTGGAGAAGAACTCGCTCAGCTTCTGGACGCTACGAGAACAGAGAATAGCGCTGACGAGCGTTCTCCGTCCAACCCGGCATCCCAAAGACGGCGCACACAATGGCGTCACTCGCATTATTCAACGCATCTCGATAAAAGCCTCACTACCGACATACAGGTCAATAAATAACCCCCCCGGGCAGCAGCACCCCCTGCAGGTCACACAGAGATACCACCGAAAACCAAGAAATGACTGCCTTCACCTGACTGCCACCCACCCTGCAGTACCTACCTCACCAACGCCTTCACCGTGGAGCGGACCACACTGGAGAGTAAGAACAATGGCGTCACCAGGATGTGAAAGAGAGAGAGCGAAGCGAAGGCCACGGCCGGCGAGAAGTCGTCGCGGCTCAACAGATGCACATGGACAACAAAGGTCTGGATGGAGACAGAAGGGGGGGTTGTGGTCAGCAGCAGCGACTGTAGGGGGCGGCGATGAGAAGACTGGCGGACACTTACGATGAGCACAGCGGCCATTGGGATGGCGGCGTTCATAAAAACTGCAAGGAGAGGAAATCATAGCAGATCATAACACGGAACATGTATGTAATGTCTACAACAATACCACATTCCAACCCTGCATGATAGGTATCTTCCAACCCCCAACATACAGCACCGGACCCCAGAATACAGACAAACCCCCAACATACAGTACCAGAACCCCAGACTACAGATAGCCCTCCAACATACACTCCTGGACCCCCAGACTACAGATAGATGCCCCAACATACATAACCAGACCCCCAGACTACAGACAGACCCCCAACATGCAGTAGAAGACCCTCGGACTATAGATAGACCCCTAACATACAGTACCGGACCCCAGACTACAGATAGACCCCCAACATACAGTACCAGACCCCAGACTACAGACAGCCCTCCAACATACACGCCTGGACCCCCAGACTACAGATAGATGCCCCAACATACATAACCAGACCCCCAGACTACAGACAGACCCCCAACATGCAGTAGAAGACCCTCGGACTATAGATAGACCCCTAACATACAGTACCGGACCCCAGACTACAGATAGACCCCCAACATACAGTACCAGACCGCTAGACTACAGACAGCCCTCCAACATACACGCCTGGACCCCCAGACTACAGATAGATGCCCCAACATACATAACCAGACCCCCAGACTACAGACAGACCCCCAACATGCAGTAGAAGACCCTCGGACTACAGATAGACCCCTAACATACAGTACCGGACCCCAGACTACAGATAGACCCCCAACATACAGTACCAGACCCCAGACTACAGATAGACCCCCAACATACAGTACCAGACCCCAGACTACAGATAGACCCCCAACATACAGCACCGGACCCCAGACTACAGACAAACCCCCAACATACAGTACCAGACCGCTAGACTACAGACAGCCCTCCAACATACAGTACCAGACCCCCAGACTACAGACAGACCCCCAACATGCAGTAGAAGACCCTCGAACTATAGATAGACCCCTAACATACAGCACCGGACCCCAGACTACAGATAGACCGCAAACATACAGTACCAGACCGCTAGACTATAGACAAACCCCCCAACATACAGTACTGGACCCCCAGACTACAGATAGACCACCAACATACAGCACCGGACCCCAGACTACAGACAAACCCCCAACATACAGTACCAGACCGCTAGACTACAGACAGCCCCCCAACATACACTCCTGGACCCCCAGACTACAGATAGATGCCCCAACATACATGACCAGACCCCCAGACTACAGACAGACCCCCAACATGCAGTAGAAGACCCTCGAACTATAGATAGACCCCTAACATACAGCACCGGACCCCAGACTACAGATAGACCGCAAACATACAGTACCAGACCCCAGACTACAGACAAACCCCCCAACATACAGTACTGGACCCCCAGACTACAGATAGACCCCCAACATACAGCACCGGACCCCAGACTACAGACAAACCCCCAACATACAGTACCAGACCGCTAGACTACAGACAGCCCTCCAACATACACTCCTGGACCCCCAGACTACAGATAGATGCCCCAACATACATAACCAGACCCCCAGACTACAGACAGACCCCCAACATGCAGAAGAAGACCCTCGAACTATAGATAGACCCCTAACATACAGCACCGGACCCCAGACTACAGATAGACCGCTAACATACAGTACCAGACCCCAGACTACAGATAGACCCCCAACATACAGTACTGGACCCCAGACTACAGATAGACCGCAAACATACAGTACCAGACCGCTAGACTACAGACAAACCCCCCAACATACAGTACTGGACCCCCAGACTACAGATAGACCCCCAACATACAGCACCGGACCCCAGACTACAGACAAACCCCCAACATACAGTACCAGACCGCTAGACTACAGACAGCCCCCCAACATACACTCCTGGACCCCCAGACTACAGATAGATGCCCCAACATACATAACCAGACCCCCAGACTACAGACAGACCCCCAACATGCAGTAGAAGACCCTCGGACTACAGATAGACCCCTAACATACAGTACCGGACCCCAGACTACAGATAGACCCCCAACATACAGTACCGGACCCCAGACTACAGATAGACCCCCAACATACAGTACCAGACCCCAGACTACAGATAGACCGCTAACATACAGTACCAGACCCCAGACTACAGATAGACCCCCAACATACAGTACTGGACCCCAGACTACAGATAGACCGCAAACATACAGTACCAGACCGCTAGACTACAGACAAACCCCCCAACATACAGTACTGGACCCCCAGACTACAGATAGACCCCCAACATACAGCACCGGACCCCAGACTACAGACAAACCCCCAACATACAGTACCAGACCGCTAGACTACAGACAGCCCCCCAACATACACTCCTGGACCCCCAGACTACAGATAGATGCCCCAACATACATAACCAGACCCCCAGACTACAGACAGACCCCCAACATGCAGTAGAAGACCCTCGGACTACAGATAGACCCCTAACATACAGTACCGGACCCCAGACTACAGATAGACCCCCAACATACAGTACCGGACCCCAGACTACAGATAGACCCCCAACATACAGTACCAGACCCCAGACTACAGATAGACCCCCAACATACAGTACCAGACCCCAGACTACAGATAGACCCCCAACATACAGCACCGGACCCCAGACTACAGACAAACCCCCAACATACAGTACCAGACCGCTAGACTACAGACAGCCCTCCAACATACGCTCCTGGACCCCCAGACTACAGATAGATGCCCCAACATACATAACCAGACCCCCAGACTACAGACAGACCCCCAACATGCAGTAGAAGACCCTCGGACTATAGATAGACCCCTAACATACAGTACCGGACCCCAGACTACAGATAGACCGCTAACATACAGTACCAGACCCCAGACTACAGATAGACCCCCAACATACAGTACCAGAACCCCAGACTACAGATAGACCCCCCAACATACAGTACTGGACCCCCAGACTACAGACAGACCCAAACATGCAGTACAAGACCCTCGGACTATAGATAGACCCCTAACATACAGTACCGGACCCCAGACTACAGATAGACCCCCAACATACAGTACCAGACCCCAGACTACAGATAGACCCCCAACATACAGTACCAGACCCCAGACTACAGATAGACTGCTAACATACAGTACCAGACCCCAGACTACAGATAGACCCCCAACATACAGTACCAGACCCCAGACTACAGATAGACCCCCAACATACAGTACCAGAACCCCAGACTACAGATAGACCCCCAACATACAGTACTGGACCCCCAGACTACAGACAGACCCCAACATACAGTACCGGGCCCCCAGACTATAGATAGACCCCCAACATACAGTACCGGACCCCCAGACTATAGACAGACCCCTAACATACAGTTGTGGACCCCCAGACTACAGACAGACCCTCAACATACAGTAGCGGACCCCCAGACTACAGATAGACCCCCCCAACATACAGTACCGGACCCCCAGACTACAGACAGACCCCCAACATACAGCACCGGACCCCAGACTACAGACAAACCCCCAACATACACTACTGGACCCCCAGACTACAGATAGACCCCCAACATACAGTACCGGACCCCAGACTACAGATAAATGCCCCAACATACAGTGGAAAACCCTCGGACTACAGATTGACCCCTAACATACAGTACCGGACCCCAGACTACAGACAGACCTCACAACATACAGTACCGGAACCCCCAGACTACAGACAGACCCCCAACATACAGTAGAAGACCCTCGGACTACAGATAGACCCCTAACATACAGTACCGGACCCCAGACTACAGACAGACCTCACAACATACAGTACCGGACCCCAGACTACAGATAGACCGCTAACATACAGTACCAGACCCCCAGACTACAGATAGACCCCCCACATAGAGTAACAGACCCCCAACATACAGTAGAAGACCCCCAAACTACAGATAGACCGCTAACATACAGTACCAGACCCCCAGACTACAGATAGACCCCTAACATACATAACCAGACCCCAGACTACAGACAAACCCCCAACATACAGTACCAGACCCCAGACTACAGACAGACCCCCAACATACAGTACTGGACCCCCAGACTACAGATAGACGGCCCAACATACATAACCAGACCCCCAGACTACAGACAGACCCCCAACATACAGTAGAAGACCCTCGGACTACAGATAGACCCCTAACATACAGTACCGGACCCCAGACTACAGATAGACCGCAAACATACATAACTGGTCCCCCAGATTACAGATAGACCCCCAGCATACAGTACCAGACCCCCAGACTACAGACAGACCCCCAACATACAGTACCGGATTCTCGGACTACAGATAGACCCCTAACATACAGTACAGCACCCCAGACTACAGATAGACCCCCAACATACAGTACCGGACCCCCAGACTACAGACCGACCCCCAACATACAGTACCGGACCCCCAGACTACAGATAGACCCCTAACATACAGTACTGGACCCCCAGACTACAGATAGAACCCTAACATACAGTACCAGACCCCAGACTACAGATAGACCCCCCCAACATACAGTACCAGACCCCAGACTACAGATAGACCCCCCCAACATACAGTACCGGACCCCAGACTACAGATAGACCCCCAACATACAGTACCAGAACCCCAGACTACAGATAGACCCCCCAACATACAGTACCAGACCCTCGGACTACAGATAGACCCCCCAACATACAGTACCAGACCCTCGGACTACAGATAGACCCCCCAACATACAGTACCAGAACCCCAGACTACAGATAGACCCCCTAACATACAGTACCAGACCCTCGGACTACAGACAGACCCTAAACATACAGTAGCGGACCCCCAGACTACAGATAGACCGCTAAAATACAGTACCAGACCCTCGGACTACAGATAGACCCCCAACATACAGTACCGGACCCCCAGACTACAGCTAGACCCCTAACATACAGTACCGGACCCCAAACTATAGACAGACCCACCCCAACATACAGTACCAGACCCCTAAACTACAGACAGACCCCCAACATACAGTAGAGGACCCGAGACTACAGATAGACCCCCCCGAACATACAGTACCGGACCCCCAGACTACAGACAGACCCCCAACATACAGTACCAGACCCCCAGACTACAGATAAACCCCCAACAAACAGTACCGGACCCCCAGACTACAGACAGACCCCCAACATACAGTACCGAACCCCAGACTACAGACAGACCCCCAACATACAGTACCAGACTCTCAGACTACAGACAGACCCCTAACATACAGTACCAGACCCCCAGACTACAGATAGACCCCCCTCAACATACAGTACCGGACCCCCAGACTACAGACAGACCCCTAACATACAGTACCGGACCCCCAGACTACAGATAGACCCCCAACATACAGTACCGGACCCCAGACTACAAATAGACCGCTAACATACAGTACCGGACCCCCAGACTACAGACAGACCCCCAACATACAGTATCTGACCGCTAGACTACAGACAGACCCCTAACATACAGTACCGGACCCCAGACTACAGATAGACCGCAAACATACATAACCGGTCCCCCAGATTACAGATAGACCCCCAGCATACAGTACCAGACCCCCAGACTACAGATAGACCCCCAACATACAGTACCGGACCCCCAGACTACAGATAGACCCCCAACATACAGTACCGGACCCCCAGACTACAGACAGACCCCCAACATACAGTACCGGACCCCCAGACTACAGACAGATCCCCAACATACAGTACCGGACCCCCAGACTACAGACAGATCCCCAACATACAGTACCAGACCCCAGACTACAGACAGACCCCTAACATACAGTACCGGACCCCCAGACTACAGATAGACCGCCAACATACAGTACCGGACCCCCAGACTACAGACAGACCCCCAACATACAGTACCGGACCCCCAGACTACAGACAGATCCCCAACATACAGTACCAGACCCCCAGACTACAGACAGACCCCTAACATACAGTACCGGACCCCCAGACTACAGATAGACCCCCAACATACAGTACCGGACCCCCAGACTACAGACAGACCCCTAACATACAGTACCGGACCCCCAGACTACAGACAGACCCCCAACATACAGTACCGGACCCTCGGACTACAGATAGACCGCTAACATACAGTATCTGACCCCAGACTACAGACAGACCCCTAACATACAGTATCTGACCCCAGACTAAAGATAGACCCCTGACAGTATTAGTGTGTGTGTGTGTGTGTGGGGGGGGGGGTCACTATTACTGAGCTGGGGGAGGGGGGCAGTATTAGTGGGGGGTCAGTATTAGTGTGTGGGGGGTCACTATTACCGAGCTGGGGGGGAGGGGGTCAGTATTAGAGAGAGGGGGGTGAGTATTAGTGTGTTGGGGGTCACTATTACCGAGCAGGGGGGGCAGTATTAGTGTGTGGGGGGTCACTTACCGAGCTGGGGGAGGGGGGCAGTATTAGAGAGGGGGGTCACTATTACCGAGCTGGGGGGGGGGGCAGTATTAGAGATGGGGGGGCAGTATTAGTGTGTGGGGGGGTCACTATTACTGAGCTGGGGGGGGGGGGCAGTATTAGAGAGGGGGGGCAGTATTAGTGTGTGGGGGGTAACTATTACTGAGCTGGGGGGGCAGTATTAGAGGGGGGGGGTCACTATTACCGACCTGGGGGGGCAGTATTAGAGAGGGGGGTCAGTATTAGTGTCTGGGGGTCACTATTACCGAGCAAGGGGGGGGGGGCAGTGTTAGAGGGGAGGTTAGTATTAGTTTCTGGGGGGTCACTATTACCGAGCTGGGGGGGGCAGTATTAGAGGGGGGGTTAGTATTAGTATGTAGGGGGTCACTATTACCGAGCTGGGGGGGGCAGTATTAGAGGGGGGGTAAGGATTAGTGTGTGGGGGCTCACTATTACCGAGCTGGGGGGGCAGTATTAGAGGCGGGGGTCAGTATTAGTGTGTGGGGGGTCACTATTACCGAGCTGGGGGGGGGGGGGGCCAGTATTAGTGTTTGGGGGTCACTATTACCGAGCTGGGGGGGCAGTATTAGTGGGGGGTCAGTATTAGTGTTTGGGGGTCACTATTACCGAGCTGGGGGGGGGGGCAGTATTAGTGTTTGGGGGTCACTATTACCGAGCTGGGGGGTCAGTATTAGTGGGGGGTCAGTATTAGTGTCTGGGGGTCACTATTACCGAGCTGGGGGGGGGGCAGTTTTAGTGGGGGGTCAGTATTAGTGTCTGGGGGGGGGCAGTATTAGTGGGGGGTCAGTATTAGTGGGGGGTCAGTATTAGTGTCTGGGGGTCACTATTACCGAGCTGGGGTGGCAGTATTAGAGGCGGGGGTCAGTATTAGTGTGTGGGGGGTCACTATTACCGAGCTGGGGGGGCAGTATTAGTGGGGGTCAGTATTAGTGTTTGGGGGTCACTATTACCGAGCTGGGGGGGGCAGTATTAGTGGGGGGTCAGTATTAGTGTCTGGGGGTCACTATTACCGAGCTGGGGGGGGGGCAGTTTTAGTGGGGGGTCAGTATTAGTGTTTGGGGTCACTATTACCGAGCTGGGGGGGGGCAGTATTAGTGTCTGGGGGGTCACTATTACCGAGCTGGGGGGGGGCAGTATTAATGGGGGGTCAGTATTAGTGTTTAGGGGGTCACTATTACCGAGCTGGGGGGGTCAGTATTAGTGGGGGGTCAGTATTAGTGTCTGGGGGTCACTATTACCAAGCTGGGGTGGCAGTATTAGAGGCGGGGGTCAGTATTAGTGTGTGGGGGGTCACTATTACCGAGCTGGGGGGGGGGGGGTCAGTATTAGTGTTTGGGGGGTCACTATTACCGAGCTGGGGGGGCAGTATTAGTGGGGGGGCAGTATTAGTGTTTGGGGGTCACTATTACCGAGCTGGGGGGGGGCAGTATTAGTGGGGGGTCAGTATTAGTGTCTGGGGGTCACTATTACCGAGCTGGGGTGGCAGTATTAGAGGCGGGGGTCAGTATTAGTGTGTGGGGGGTCACAATTACCGAGCTGGGGGGGGCAGTATTAGTGGGGGGGGCCAGTATTAGTGTTTGGGGGTCACTATTACCGAGCTGGGGGGGGCAGTATTAGTGGGGGTCAGTATTAGTGTCTGGGGGTCACTATTACCGAGCTGGGGGGGGGGGCAGTTTTAGTGTTTGGGGGTCACTATTACCGAGCTGGGGGGGGGGTCAGTATTAGTGTTTGGGGGTCAGTATTAGTGGGGGGTCAGTATGTGTGTGGGGGGTCACTATTACCGAGCTGGGGGGGGGCAGTATTAGTGGGGGGGTCAGTATTAGTGTTTGGGGGTCACTATTACCGAGCTGGGGGGTCAGTATTAGTGGGGGGTCAGTATTAGTGTCTGGGGGTCACTATTACCGAGCTGGGGGGGCAGTATTAGTGGGGGGGGGGGCAGTATTAGTGTCTGGGGGTCACTATTACCGAGCTGAGGGGGCAGTATTAGTGGGGGGTCAGTATTAGTGTGTGGGGGGGTCACTATTACCGAGCTGGGGGGGCAGTATTAGTGGGGGGGGGGCAGTATTAGTGTCTGGGGGTCACTATTACCGAGCTGGGGGGGCAGTATTAGTGGGGGGTCAGTATTAGTGTCTGGGGGTCACTATTACCGAGCTGGGGTGGCAGTATTAGTGGGGGGGTCAGTATTAGTGTGTGGGGGGTCAGTATTAGTGTCTGGGGGTCACTATTACCGAGCTGGGGGGGCAGTATTAGTGGGGGTCAGTATTAGTGTTTGGGGGTCACTATTACCGAGCTGGGGGGGCAGTATTAGTGTCTGGGGGTCACTATTACTGAGCTGGGGGGGGGCAGTATTAGTGGGGGTCAGTATTAGTGTTTGGGGGTCACTATTACCGAGCTGGGGGGGCAGTATTAGTGTCTGGGGGTCACTATTACCGAGCTGGGGGGTCAGTATTAGTGTCTGGGGGTCACTATTACCGAGCTGGGGGGGGCGGGGTCAGTATTAGTGGGGGTCAGTATTAGTGTTTGGGGGTCACTATTACCGAGCTGGGGGGGCAGTATTAGTGTTTGGGGGTCACTATTACCGAGCTGGGGGGTCAGTATTAGTGTCTGGGGGTCACTATTACCGAGCTGGGGGGGGGGGCAGTATTAGTGGGGGTCAGTATTAGTGTCTGGGGGGTCACTATTACCGAGCTGGGGGGGCAGTATTAGTGTTTGGGGGTCACTATTACCGAGCTGGGGGGGCAGTATTAGTGGGGGGTCAGTATTAGTGTCTGGGGGTCACTATTACCGAGCTGGGGGGGCAGTATTAGTGGGGGGGTCAGTATTAGTGTCTGGGGGGTCACTATTACCGAGCTGGGGGGGGGGCAGTATTAGTGTCTGGGGGTCACTATTACCGAGCTGGGGGGGGTCAGTATTAGTGGGGGGTCAGTATTAGTGTCTGGGGGTCACTATTACCGAGCTGGGGGGGCAGTATTAGTGGGGGGGGGTCAGTATTAGTGTTTGGGGGTCACTATTACCGAGCTGGGGGGGCAGTATTAGTGGGGGTCAGTATTAGTGTTTGGGGGTCAGTATTAGTGTCTGGGGGTCACTATTACCGAGCTGGGGGGGCAGTATTAGTGGGGGTCACTATTACCGAGCTGGGGGGGCAGTATTAGTGGGGGTCACTATTACCGAGCTGGGGGGGCAGTATTAGTGGGGGGCAGTATTAGTTGGGGTCAGTATTAGTGTCTGGGGGTCACTATTACCGAGCTGGGGGTCAGTATTAGTGGGGGTCAGTATTAGTGTCTGGGGGTCACTATTACCGAGCTGGGGGGGCAGTATTAGTGGGGGGTCAGTATTAGTGTCTGGGGGTCACTATTACCGAGCTGGGGGGGCAGTATTAGTGGGGGTCAGTATTAGTGTCTGGGGGTCACTATTACCGAGCTGGGGGGGCAGTATTAGTGGGGGGTCAGTATTAGTGTCTGGGGGGGCAGTATTAGTGGGGGTCAGTATTAGTGGGGGGTCAGTATTAGTGGGGGTCAGTATTAGTGTCTGGGGGTCACTATTACCGAGCTGGGGGGGCAGTATTAGTGGGGGTCAGTATTAGTGTCTGGGGGTCACTATTACCGAGCTGGGGGGGGGCAGTATTAGTGGGGGTCAGTATTAGTGTCTGGGGGTCACTATTACCGAGCTGGGGGGGCAGTATTAGTGGGGGTCAGTATTAGTGTCTGGGGGTCACTATTACCGAGCTGGGGGGGCAGTATTAGTGGGGGTCAGTATTAGTGTCTGGGGGTCACTATTACCGAGCTGGGGGGGCAGTATTAGTGGGGGTCAGTATTAGTGTCTGGGGGTCACTATTACCGAGCTGGGGGGGTCAGTATTAGTGGGGGTCAGTATTAGTGTCTGGGGGTCACTATTACCGAGCTGGGGGGGCAGTATTAGTGGGGGTCAGTATTAGTGTCTGGGGGTCACTATTACCGAGCTGGGGGGCAGTATTAGTGGGGGTCACTATTACCGAGCTGGGGGGTCAGTATTAGTGTCTGGGGGTCACTATTACCGAGCTGGGGGTCAGTATTAGTGGGGGTCAGTATTAGTGTGTGGGGGTCACTATTACCGAGCTGGGGGGCAGTATTAGTGGGGGTCAGTATTAGTGTCTGGGGGGGCAGTATTAGTGGGGGGTCAGTATTAGTGGGGGGGTCACTATTACCGAGCTGGGGGGCAGTATTAGTGGGGGTCAGTATTAGTGTCTGGGGGTCACTATTACCGAGCTGGGGGTCAGTATTAGTGTCTGGGGGTCAGTATTACCGAGCTGGGGGGGTCAGTATTAGTGGGGGGTCAGTATTAGTGTCTGGGGGTCACTATTACCGAGCTGGGGGGTCAGTATTAGTGTCTGGGGGTCAGTATTACCGAGCTGGGGGGGCAGTATTAGTGGGGGGGTCAGTATTAGTGTCTGGGGGTCACTATTACCGAGCTGGGGGGGCAGTATTAGTGGGGGTCAGTATTAGTGGGGGTCAGTATTAGTGTCTGGGGGGTCAGTATTAGTGTCTGGGGGTCACTGTTACCGAGCTGGGGGGGCAGTATTAGTGGGGGTCAGTATTAGTGTCTGGGGGTCACTATTACCGAGCTGGGGGGCAGTATTAGTGGGGGTCAGTATTAGTGTGTGGGGGGTCACTATTACCGAGCTAGGGGGGCAGTATTAGTGGGGGGTCAGTATTAGAGGCGGGGGTCAGTATTAGTGTCTGGGGGTCAGTATTAGTGGGGGTCAGTATTAGTGGGGGTCACTATTACCGAGCTGGGGGTCAGTATTAGTGGGGGTCAGTATTAGTGTCTGGGGGGTCAGTATTAGTGGGGGTCAGTATTAGTGGGGGGGGGGTCAGTATTAGTGGGGGTCACCTACTCGATATGGAGGTGTATAAGGCGAAGGCTCTCAGGCTGGTCATCTCCTTGTGGCGCGTCTCCTGCACGCTGCTGTGGAAGATGTGCTCCCAGGAGTAGAGCTTCAGCAGTTTGATGCCGCGCAGCATCTCGTTCGTCTTCTTCAGACGCTCGTTGGAATAATCCTTGAATGCGAAGACAAATCATTACAATAGTTGCTGATGTATTATAAGGCCCCGCAGCGCCGGACCCCGCGCATTGTCATACGGTATGCCATGTATATTGTATGTCACGAGTTCCTGCAACGTCATGTGTACTTGTGATGTCATGTGTACTTGTGATGTCATGCGTTCTTGCGATGTCATGTGTACTTGTGATGTCATGTGTACTTGTGACGTCACTCGTTCTTGCGATGTCATGTGTACTTGTGATGTCATGCGTACTTGCGACGTCATGTGTACTTGCGACGTCACACGTACTTGCGACGTCATGTGTACTTGCGACGTCATGCGTACTTGTGAGGTCATGCGTTCTTGCGACGTCACACGTACTTGTGATGTCATGCGTTCTTGCGACGTCACATGTGTAGACGTGTCGGATTCAAAATTTCATCATCGCAAAAAATTCAATAGCGTTGGATTGAAGCAGCAATATAACGATGTTGCGCCTCGGTCCAAAGTTACAAGACAGTATGAGGGTGATCGTACAAGCTCTTGTCCATAGAGCTAACAATCTCCACATATAACATGTATGCTAGTAACACACACAGAAAGCATCTACATGTAGGCTGGTGCACATGGATAAGACATGAGGCGCGTGTAACACAGACAGGTAGATGAAGACACACAGCCGCCGCCTGCTCCTACCAGCCGCCGCCTGCTCCTACCAGCGTGCTCCTCTGTGCTTGAGACAGTTTGGTGGCTACGAAGTACTGCACGGGGGCGAGCACGATGATGACCGCGGCGCCGATCAAGGCGCTAATTCCCAGGATATAGTAGAGGAGGATGATCCCCACAATGATCTGCAAGAAGAAGAATCCCGTCACACTACAGGGGACCCACAACCCCAAAACCTGCACTGGAGGTGACTGCCCCCCAAAAGTCACACGGTCAGTGGACTGGGAGGTGGGGGGCCTTATAATGTGGCCACCACACAGCAGGCGATCTCCAGTCACTCCATCAAACTGCCTAGAGGGGAAAGCAGCTGCGGGACACATCGCTGACCAGCCCTCCTGTGCTAGGATTGGGGTCTGGAGCCAGGAGGGGGTCCCACATACTATATGTCATCATAAAACGTCTGGGAGTCAAGTGAAGGGCAGCACCTCCCGCCACGTCCCACTGCCGGCTGCGCCTCCCGCCACGTCCCACTGCCGGCTGCGCCTCCCGCCACGTCCCACTGCCGGCTGCGCCTCGCGCCACGTCCCACTGCCGGCTGCGCCTCCCGCCACGTCCCACTGCCGGCTGCGCCTCCCGCCACGTCCTACTGCCGGCTGCGCCTCTCGCCACGTCCCACTGCCGGCTGCGCCTCTCGCCACGTCCCACTGCCGGCTGCGCCTCTCGCCACGTCCCACTGCCGGCTGCGCCTCTCGCCACGTCCCACTGCCGGCTGCGCCTCCCGCCACGTCCCACTGCCGGCTGCGCCTCCCGCCACTCCCCACTGCCGGCTGCGCCTCCCGCCACTCCCCACTGCCGGCTGCGCCTGCCGCCACTCCCCACTGCCGGCTGCGCCTGCCGCCACTCCCCACTGCCGGCTGCGCCTGCCGCCACGTCCCACTGCCGGCTGCGACTCCCGCCACGTCCCACTGCCGGCTGCGACTCCCGCCACGTCCCACTGCCGGTTGCGCCTCCCGCCACGTCCCACTGCCGGTTGCGCCTCCCGCCACGTCCCACTGCCGGCTGCGCCTCCCGCCACGTCCCACTGCCGGCTGCGCCTCCCGCCACGTCCCACTGCCGGCTGCGCCTCCCGCCACGTCCCACTGCCGGCTGCGCCTCCCGCCACGTCCCACTGCCGGCTGCGCCTCCCGCCACGTCCCACTGCCGGCTGCGCCTCCCGCCACGTCCCACTGCCGGCTGCGCCTCTCGCCACGTCCCACTGCCGGCTGCGCCTCCCGCCACGTCCCACTGCCGGCTGCGCCTCCCGCCACTCCCCACTGCCGGCTGCGCCTCCCGCCACTCCCCACTGCCGGCTGCGCCTGCCGCCACGTCCCACTGCCGGCTGCGCCTCCCGCCACGTCCCACTGCCGGCTGCGCCTCCCGCCACGTCCCACTGCCGGCTGCGCCTCCCGCCACGTCCCACTGCCGGCTGCGCCTCCCGCCACGTCCCACTGCCGGCTGCGCCTCTCGCCACGTCCCACTGCCGGCTGCGCCTCTCGCCACGTCCCACTGCCGGCTGCGCCTCCCGCCACGTCCTACTGCCGGCTGCGCCTCCCGCCACTCCCCACTGCCGGCTGCGCCTCCCGCCACTCCCCACTGCCGGCTGCGCCTGCCGCCACGTCCCACTGCCGGCTGCGCCTGCCGCCACGTCCCACTGCCGGCTGCGCCTGCCGCCACGTCCCACTGCCGGCTGCGACTCCCGCCACGTCCCACTGCCGGCTGCGACTCCCGCCACGTCCCACTGCCGGCTGCGACTCCCGCCACGTCCCACTGCCGGCTGCGCATCCCGCCACGTCCCACTGCCGGCTGCAACTCCCGCCACTCCTACTGCCAGTTGTGCCACCCACCACTCCTACTGCTGGCTAAACCTTCCATAGGGTCGTACTGCTGGCTTCCTCACCTGAACTGGCATTGCCCAGAGGTTGGGACAGAGGAAGAAGAACCACATGAGTTGATTGGTGTCAATGGCCACCAGGTTGCAGATCTGGCCGGACGTCATCTCCCCCATGGACATGTTGGACGTGGACAGATGCATGATCTTATTGTAGGTCTTGGTCTGTGAGAGACAAATTACACAAAATAACAGTAAAATAGCACCAATCACTAGAACTGCCAGCGTCCCAGGCGGCTCAGGAGCCGAGTGCATGGAAATGCTGGGCAGATCCCGCAGATTTTGAGGGTGATGCAGGGTCTCCATGGAGTGGTCACAGCTGTGCCTTGTGGGCCACGCAAATCAGGTATCTGCCTCCTGCTGCTCCTCCCCTCTCCTCCCTTAATTAAGGTTCACACACGGGATGTACAGGAAACACAGCAGTATCTCCACCTGAACCCCTCTCTGCAGCTACATCTCCCCCTCCACCTGATCCCCTCTCTGCAGCTGCATCCCCCTCCACCTGATCCCCTCTGCAGCTGCATACCCCTCCACCTGAACCCCTCTCTGCAGCTACATCTCCCCGACGTGATCCCCTCTCTACATCACCCCTCCACCTGATCCCCTCTCTGCAGCTGCATCTCCCCCTCCACCCGATTCCCTCTCTGCAGCTGCATCTCCTCCTCCACCTGATCCCCTTTCTGCAGCTGCATCTCCCCTCCACCTGATCCCCTCTCTGCAGCTGCATCTCCCCTCCACCTGATCCCCTCTCTGCAGCTGCATCTCCCCCTCCACCCGATTCCCTCTCTGCAGCTGCATCTCCTCCTCCACCTGATCCCCTTTCTGCAGCTGCATCTCCCCTCCACCTGATCCCCTCTCTGCAGCTGCATCTCCTCCTCCACCTGATCCCCTCTCTGCAGCTGCATCTCCCTCTCCACCTGATCCCCTCTCACAACTTGCTTTCGCATTCCCTCTATCATCCAGTAGGGGTCTCAGTTTTGGATGTGTTGGTGGATCTGCCGCTCTGTGTTTCTTTACGGCGTTCACTGCGCAGGATAAATAACATTATATTAAACAGTTCAGACTTTTATGGACGAAATGTTCATATTTTTACGTAAGTTTTTTTTCTGCATTTTTATCTTTTTTTAATTTAACATAACTTTTAGTAACATTTGTTTTATCCCTATGAGGGGAGTGGTGATCTCTCGTTGCACCCCTCACTGCTGTCCCTTAATGTGCGGACTATGTGGGATCTGCAGGCCTTAACTAGTATTCTAGAGGCCATGAAACCCGCTTGGCACCTAGGATCCATCGTGTGGGGGTGCTCCCTCTGTCCATCCTCTTAGATGCTGTGGTCACTATAGAGCGTGGCATGTAAGGGGTTAAACACCTGGGAACAGTTTTTTAGAGAGCTCCTCAGCCTGTTCCATATGTAATAGCCCGTTCGTGAGGCCAAAAAATTGCAACGAGCTAGTCATGGGGGTGACGCCATTGTTCCACACATTCATACACGGCGCATTAATCACACCGGACAAGTGCACAGTACCTCGGGTCCTCCGGATGATGGGGGTTGTAGTGCACAGTACCTCGGGTCCTCCGGATGATGGGGGTTGTAGTGCACAGTACCTCGGGTCCTCCGGATGATGGGGGTTGTAGTGCACAGTACCTCGGGTCCTCCGGATGATGGGGGTTGTAGTGCACAGTACCTCGGGTCCTCCGGATGATGGGGGTTGTAGTGCACAGTACCCCAGGTCCTCTGGACGATGGGGGTTGTAGTGCACAGTACCTCGGGTCCTCTGGATGATGGGGGTTGTAGTGCACATACCTCGGGTCCTCTGGATGATGGGGGTTGTAGTGCACAGTACCTCGGGTCCTCCGGGTGATGGGGGTTGTAGTGCACAGTACCTCGGGTCCTCCGGATGATGGGGGTTGTAGTGCACAGTACCTCGGGTCCTCTGGATGATGGGGGTTGTACTGCACAGTACCTCGGGTCCTCTGGATGATGGGGGTTGTAGTGCACGGTACCTCGGGTCCTCTGGGTGATGGGGGTTGTAGTGCACGGTACCTCGGGTCCTCCGGGTGATGGGGGTTGTAGTGCACAGTACCTCGGGTCCTCCGGGTGATGGGGGTTGTAGTGCACGGTACCTCGGGTCCTCCGGGTGATGGGGGTTGTAGTGCACGGTACCTCGGGTCCTCCGGGTGATGGGGGTTGTAGTGCACGGTACCTCGGGTCCTCCGGGTGATGGGGGTTGTAGTGCACAGTACCTCGGGTCCTCCGGGTGATGGGGGTTGTAGTGCACAGTACCTCGGGTCCTCCGGATGATGGGGGTTGTAGTGCACAGTACCTCGGGTCCTCCGGATGATGGGGGTTGTAGTGCACAGTACCTCGGGTCCTCCGGATGATGGGGGTTGTAGTGCACATACCTCGGGTCCTCTGGATGATGGGGGTTGTAGTGCAGATACCTCGGGTCCTCTGGATGATGGGGGTTGTAGTGCACAGTACCTCGGGTCCTCTGGATGATGGGGGTTGTAGTGCACAGTACCTCGGGTCCTCTGGATGATGGGGGTTGTAGTGCACAGTACCTCGGGTCCTCCAGATGATGGGGGTTGTAGTGCAAAGTACCTCGGGTCCTCTGGATGATGGGGGTTGTAGTGCACAGTACCTCGGGTCCTCTGGATGATGGGGGTTGTAGTGCACGGTACCTCGGGTCCTCCGGGTGATGGGGGTTGTAGTGCACAGTACCTCGGGTCCTCCGGGTGATGGGGGTTGTAGTGCACAGTACCTCGGGTCCTCCGGATGATGGGGGTTGTAGTGCACAGTACCTCGGGTCCTCCGGATGATGGGGGTTGTAGTGCACAGTACCTCGGGTCCTCCGGATGATGGGGGTTGTAGTGCACATACCTCGGGTCCTCTGGATGATGGGGGTTGTAGTGCAGATACCTCGGGGTCTCTGGATGATGGGGGTTGTAGTGCACAGTACCTCGGGTCCTCTGGATGATGGGGGTTGTAGTGCACAGTACCTCGGGTCCTCTGGATGATGGGGGTTGTAGTGCACAGTACCTCGGGTCCTCCGGGTGATGGGGGTTGTAGTGCACAGTACCTCGGGTCCTCTGGATGATGGGGGTTGTAGTGCACAGTACCTCGGGTCCTCCGGATGATGGGGGTTGTAGTGCACAGTACCTCGGGTCCTCCGGATGATGGGGGTTGTAGTGCACAGTACCTCGGGTCCTCCGGATGATGGGGGTTGTAGTGCACAGTACCTCGGGTCCTCTGGATGATGGGGGTTGTAGTGCACAGTACCTCGGGTCCTCCGGATGATGGGGGTTGTAGTGCACGGTACCTCGGGTCCTCCAGAACGGGGGAGGCCCGGTAAAGCTTTACTAGTGACTTCCCCAGCAGGCAGAGGTTACAGCGCAGGGAAACTTAGTACATATTCAGCAATTGGCATGAAAGTCCATGGCCACAGGGTGGCAGTAATGATCCCCCTGCTGTCATAGACTTCAGCTGGCGTGGGTGTCAGTTCCGGGCGTACCACTATACGGGGTTCTATACTACCGGCGGCCGCTGAGGAATCCTAACGCAGACTGGGAATTATTTGTAAAGATTGGGTAGACTTCTGCACTGATCCTGTTGTAGAGAATTAGATTGTCACTGGCCGGGTAATTACTCCCTACGGCTCCCTCTTGTGGTGGGACTTTATGGTGAAGACATTTAGGCTCACTCATTGCCATGCGCTTCACATCCGCTCCGGCGGTCTCTCCTCCTCCTCCATCTTCAGGCGCCCTCATGCATCTCTGTGGTAGCGGACCCTCAGATGGTAGATAAGCGCTGAACCCAATCCCCCATACTTATAGCCTCATGCCCCCCACGTCACATGACCCTGCAAGATAGATACATGCAGCATGTAGCAGAGCTCACAGGCAATGATGTTAATGCCGCGGCTGTGCAACCCACATACAGAGAATACACATGAGACAGACATGTCTGACCATTACGGAGGGGACCGGGATGATGTTCTGGGACACTACACATACATTCCCTGTGTGCATCTATTGTAAATGCCCTGCAGACGGTGCTAATGGGCTAACGGGGATCTACTGCCTCTCCCGCTGTGTCTCTTCAATATATAGGAATCCAGAAGCTTCTTTTCTTGTAACTCTAGACTGCTCCTCTGTTACTCCTCCTGAACATTTGACTGCTGGGCAGAGGAAGAAGCCCCAGAACTGTTATCATGGGGAATATAAGAATTAAGTCTGAAGAGGAGACGCGCCCGCCTATCATATAACGTGAGGGGTGGCCACCTGATCCCTCGGGAGCATCGAACTGGTAGCTCAACGACAACCTCCTTAAGGACTCTGTTGTTACGTGTGCTGCTGGGATCTGTTGTACTATGTACGCCTAGCAGCACAGCTACAGGTGGTTGAGGGTTAATTGAACTGGCTGGGTGTGGTACTTCCTGATAGCCAATCTCCTGGATCTGTGCTCACATATAATCCTTGCTCCTGGTCAGTCTCTGGCTGGGTCCCAGGGTGAGCAGTCATGTTACTTCTGTGTTCTGTAACTTGTTATCAGTCATGTTCAGCTTGTTCCCATTCTGATCTGTGTTTACAAGTGAGTCTGTGTGGTTTGCACTATATGGTAGAATCCGTGCCCTGGTTGTCTGTCCTGTTGCAGCTTGCTGTGTGATCTGTGTCTTGCTGGTTCGTGTCCGTTTGCACGTTTAAATTCTGTCAGTTTTGTGTCAGCTTGCTGTGTGACCTGCTATCTGTGTCCTGTCCTGTTGCAGCTTTCTGTGTGAACTCTGTCCGATTCTGCCAGACTCCTGGTTATACCGCTAGTCCCTACACTAACCAGGAGTCCAGCAGAATCGGACAGAGTTCACACAGAACACTGCAACAGGACCGGACACAGATCACAGGTCACACAGCAAGCTGACACAAAACTGACAGAATTTAAATGTACAAATGGACATGAACCAGCTGGTCACAGATGGCACAACAAGCTTGCAACAGGACAGACAACCAGGGCAAGGACTCTACCATATAGTGCAAACCACACAGACTCACTTGCAAACACAGATCAGAATGGGGACAAGCTGAACATGACTGATAACAAGCTACAGAACACAGAAGTAACATGACTGCTCACTCTGGAGCCCAGCCAGAGACTGACCAGGAGCTAGGTTTATATGGTGGGCATCGTCCCGGGCAGAGAGGCCAAAGATAACACTAAATATGATGTCATAGGCATCACGGACACTTGGTGGGATGATACACATGATTGGATACAAGACTTGAAGGATACAATGTATTTATAAGAAACAGAACTAATAAAAGGGGAGGAGGTGTTGTGTTGTATGTTAGGAGAACATTCATCCCCACAGAGATTCAAGCTGCAGAGCTGGGAGTTCTGTAGGAACTGTTTGGGTAAGAATACAAGGAGAGAACAACAGAAAGGACACCATTGTAGGCATTTACTATAGGCCGCCTGGACAAGCAGAAGATATGGAGGAACTCTTTCTACATCAGATGGCCAAGCTCTCAAAGAAGCCCAACATAGTGATCATGGGAGACTTTACCCATCCAGACATTTGTTGGGAATCTCTCAGGTAAAAGTAATGGATCCAACAGATTCTTATCCGCTCTTGTGACAACTTTATCTTCCAGAAGGGAGAAGAGAAAACAAGGGGATCTGCTATCTTGGACCTAATTCTTACCAACAGGGAGGGAATGGTGGAGGGAGTAAGGGTGGCTGGGACCTTAGGAGGCAGTGATCATGATATCCTTGGATGTTGGATAACAAGAGGAGGAAGACCTGAGAAGACTCAGACCTCAAGGTTGGATTTCAGAAAGGCAGATTTTACTGAACTCAGAAAGAGGAAGAATCCAACGGCTGGATGTTCTTAAGGACAGAAATGTCCAAGAAGGTTGGGAAATATTGTGGAATGAGATTCTCAAAGCACAATCGTTACCAATCCCTAAAAGAAGGAAGAATGGGAAGCATTTAAAGAGACCCGGATGGATGAACACAGAACTTGGACACATGTTAAAGAGGAAGAAAATATGTTTATCAAATGGGAAGAGGGGGGAAGATCTAAAGAAGAAGATAATGGGGTCTGCAGAAACTGTAGGGCAAGTGTCAGAGAAGGTAAAGCTGATAATGAATTGAGGCTTGTAAGAGAGGCCAAAAGCAATAAGAAAGGATTTTGGGGGTCAAAAGCAAAAGAAAAGTCAGAGATGCTATTGGATGCTTACAGGATGAAAATGGTGAATTGGTTAAGAATGATGTTGAGAAGGACGAACTTTTAAATTCCTATTTTGTATTTGTTTTCTCTCAGAAAGTAGATGTAACATCAGCTGATCTTCCCTGTGCTATTGGGGGAATAAGAGAATGCAGGCTATCAATAAGCAGAGAGATGGTGAGGGAACGCTTAGCTAACTTAAATGAATCCAAGTCCCAAGGTCCAGATGAATTACAGCCTAGGATACTAAAGGAAGCAGCGGAGGTAATTGCTGAACCATTCATCATAATTTGTGAAAATTCCTGGAGAACAGGAGAAGTCTCAGAATATTGGAGAAGGGCAAATGTTGTTCCTATCTTCAAAAAAGGGAAGAAGGTGGGTCCAGGAAACTACAGGCCTGTGAGCCTGACTTCTATACCGGGAAAGATATTTGAATGTCTGACCATTGTCTGTATATAGCATCTCTCACTCTCCACCTCACCTTACCTGCACATCTCCAGCCCCTTTACCTTCTGTATCACCCCACTGTTTCTGGTATGTAAGCTCGTTGGAGCAGGACCCGCACCCCTATTGCTTCCATCAATTGATTACGATTGTAACCGTGGTTCTGTAATTTTTTGTACTTTTGTCTTTCTGTATCCCCCTGTCTATGTAAGCGCTGCGGGATATGTTGGCGCTATACAAATAAAGAATATTATTATTATTATTGAACAAATTATTAAGCGGCATGTATGCAAGTACTTGGATGATAATGGAGTAATTAACCAAAGCCAGCGTTTGTAACAAACAAGTCATGCCAGACTAATCTAATTTCCTTCTATGACAAAATCCCCGACTGGGTTAATCAGGAAATGCGATGGATATAGTATATATTGACTTTAGTAAAGAATTTTACAAAATATCTTATAGGATACCTATAGGAAAAAATGACCAAATCTGGGATTGACAAGGCAACTGTTAGGTGGATTCACAACTGGCTGAGTGATCGTACTCAAAGAGTGGTCATAAATGGCTGCACATCCAAGTGGAAGAATGTATCAAGTGGGGACCACAAGGCTCTGTCCTGGGCCCAGTGTTGGTCAACATTGTTATAAATGATCTGCAGGAGGGAATTGTGGGAAACTGATCAAATGTGCCGTAGACACAAAGCTAGGAGGGATAGCTAACACTAGGGAAGAGAGAGAGAGGATTCAAAAAGATCTAGAAAAGCTTGCACAGTGGGCGGCGACTAACAGAATGGTATTAGCAAGGAGAAATGCAAAGTCCTACATCTGGGCAAGAAAAATGAAAAACGCGCATACAGGATGGGAGGAATTGGGCTAAGCAGCAGCACATGTGAGAAAGACTTGGGTATACTAATAGATCATAGACTGAACATGAGTCAACAATGTGATGCAGCAGCCAAAAAGGCAAACACAATTCTGGGATGTATTAAGAGAAGCATAGAGTCTAGATCACGTGAGGTCATTATCCCCTCTACTCTTCCTTAGTCAGACCTCATCTGGAATACTGGGTCCCGTTCTGGGCACCCCACTTTATACAAGACATAGACAAACTGGAGCAAGTTCAGAGAAGAGTTACCAAGATGTGAGCGGTCTGCAAATCATGTCCTATGAGGAACGGTTAAAGGATCTGCGAATGTTTAGCAGAAGAGAAGGCTGAGAGGAGACTTAATAGCTGTCTACAAATATCTGAAGGGCTGTCACAGTGCAGAGGGATCAGCCCTATTCTCATCTGCACAAGGAAAGACTAGAAGCAATGGGATGGAACTGAAAGGGAGGAGACACAGATTAGATATTAGACAGTGAGGGGATCAATGAGTGGAACAGGTTGTCACGGGAGGTGGGGAGTTCTCCTTCAATGAAAGTCTTCAGATAGTGGACGAATATCTGTCTGGGATGATTTAGTAAATCCTGTACTGAGCAGGGGGTTGGACCCGATGACCCTGGAGGACCTGATGACCCCGGAGGACCCTTCCAACTCTACCATTATATGATTCTAATAAAACCCTTCTCCTGTTAACAAGAGCCTCAACTGGAAAGCAATCGTTATGCCTATTCTCCCTTGACACTGAAAAGGCATTCGTTGGGTAACTGGGGTTTCCTATGCTCTGCCCTTGAACAAGTCGGCCTAGGTCCCGGGTTCTTGGGCAAAGTGATGGCCCTATACTCGGACCCCACAGCACAGGTAAAGGACAAAAAGCAAAACTCAACAGGGCTGCCAGCTTTCTCCGATGTTGTATACAATTATAATGGAGCACTTGACCATCGCCCCAAGGAAGAACCCAGACATACGTGGCATTACCATTGGCTCAGAGCAATATAAAACCGCCTGTAAGGTCTTTGCCCTTCCTTTCTGCTTCTGTCCAGCGCTGAGAGGGTTAACCAGGTCTCTGTTTCTCAGTTCACCTGTGGGGTTAATTGAGTGGATGTACTTCCTGGCTGCCTTGGAATTGTTGTTTGTCAGTTGCTGATCAGCTTCACTGGCCATTCTGTGTGTCAGCTCTGCCCGCTCGCTCTCTGGGTTCTGTCTTGTCTGGGTCCTGTCTGCCTCTCTGCCCTCGGTCTATTTCTGACCTTCTGTTCTGTATGAGGCATCCTGCAAATCTGCATCTGCTCTTACGTTTACTTTCTGACCTGGTTGCGCCAGTCCCGCCTGGTTGTGCCTGTGCACCAGCCCTGCCCGGTTGTGCCTGTGTGCCAGCCCCGCCTGGTTGTGCCTGTCCACCAGCCCCGGCCGGTTGTGCTTGTCCACCAGCCCCGCCTGGTTGTGCCTGTCCACCAGCCCCACCTGGTTCCGTGTATTACCCCTTCAGGGATAGTCAGGCCTGAGGTTTCAGGGCGGGACCACCCTGGTGTCTGTCATGCCTCTGTCCGTCCGTGAGTATGTGGTCCCTTCCTGTGTTCTGAGTTCTGTCTATGCCTTCCCAGTTCTGTCGGTACTCCTGTCTCTGGGTTGGTTCTGTATTCCCGTCTATAGTCCACCTATCAGAGGAGTCAGCTACCAGCCTCTGCAGCATGGTCTTCAGCCTTGGTGGGTTGATCCAGTGGAATATAAAACTATATTCCCTGACACAGCCCTCTCTGCTGACGACCTCCTACTGTACATCTCACAGCCCCGAACTTCTCTCCGGTCATTCTGAGAGAGTTTACACACGTCAGCCATCTCAGCAGCTTTAAGATTAACATGAACAAGACCGAGGCTTTAAACATATCCCTCCTGGCAGAGGAAGTCAAGCGGCTGGCCAGTCAATTTCCCTTCAAGTGGAGGTCTTCGTCCTTGAAGGACTTAAGTTCCACATTTCCACTGATCTGTCTCAGTTGTTCCATTGAAATTATGCCCCACTGTTGGAGAAAACAACCCGTGAGCCGAAGTCCTACTGCAGGAAACCCCTATCCTGGTTCAGGCGAATCAATGTTCTTAAGATGGACGTAATTCCCAGATTCCTCTACCCATCCCAGACGCTCCCTATTAAAATTTTGGCCCAGCTTTTCAGGCAAACCAAGCAGCGTTCCGCAGATTATTATGGGGAGGTAAGGGAGCAGACTGACTTACCGCACTCTGTCACTTTAAGACGCGTGGAGGGGTGGGACCCCTGGACCCTAAGTTCTACTACTTTGCAGCTATACTTACTAGGCTGCTTGAATGGCACTTATGTTCTACGTCCAAACAGTGGGTGGAGGTAGAGATGGCTAAGATCGGGACTAATACCCAGAACCAACCCTGGTTGTCTCCCAAAGACAGACCCCCTCTATGCCACTATCCGCACTTGCTGTGAATTGCCTAGATGTATGGGACGGGTTGGTGGCCTAAAAGAATCTCCCAATACGTATTCCAGAGCCCCACATTCCCGCCTGGACAACACACACCCATTTCTGTGGTGGAAGGCATTCAATAACGAGACCAATAGAGGTGGCCCCATGAAGGTTTTGCCCTCACTGCCCACACTTCAGGCCAGCCACCCAGACAAGATGCTCTTCCGGTTCGGACAAAGACAACTATCAGCCTTTCTTACCTTGCTAAGGGAACCCTCCCAGCTAGGAGACTCTCGTACTGCAATTGAAAATTTGCTTTTACAGAAAGTCCTTTTCCCCATGGCCTCTCCAAGATACCTTGGACCTGAAGTTTTTCTGGAATGGCGCATTCTCCTTGTATGAAAGGGTAACACATGGGGCGGTCACCCAATCACCACGGCTGGCACTGCTTTCCAACATCCCTGGGAGTCTGACAGTTTCTCACAGCAGCGAGAGCCGTGATCCCTAGACGCTGGCGGAGCACTCGCCCCCCTATAATAGTCCAATTTGTCCAGGAATTGAGTCATCTAAGATACATGGAGGAACTAGTAGCAGAAGATCCCCCAGAAGGTGGGGGCTGCCTGGGAAAGTGTGCGGCACGGTCCGTCATCCTGGAGGCGACAGAATTCCAAGAATTCTTGGAGGAAGTGAATCAAATCACTCTCAAACTTTGAGTTGAAGGGTGGTTTTCCCTGCAGGCTACCTTCTCCTCCGTCGTACAGTAACCCCTCACCCAGCTTCCCCTCCCTCATACAGTAACCCCTCACCCAGCTTCCCCTCCCTCATACAGTAACCCCTCACTCAGCTTCCCCTCCATCATACAGTAACCCCTCACTCAGCTCCCCTCCATCGTACAGTAACCCCATACCCAGCTCTCCTCCATAGTACAGTAACCCCTCACCCAGCTCTCCCATCCGTCATACAGTAACCCCTCACCCAGCTCTCCTCTCCGTCATACAGTAACCCCTCACCCAGCTCTCCTCCATCGTACAGTAACCCCTCACCCAGCTCTCCTCCATCATACAGTAACCCCTCACCCAGCTCTCCTCCATCATACAGTAACCCCTCACCCAGCTCTCCTCTCCATCGTACAGTAACCCCTCACCCAGCTCTCCCATCCGTCATACAGTAACCCCTCACCCAGCTCTCCTCTCCGTCGTACAGTAACCCCTCACCCAGCTTCCCCTCCCTCATACAGTAACCCCTCACTCAGCTTCCCCTCCATCATACAGTAACCCCTCACTCAGCTCCCCTCCATCGTACAGTAACCCCATACCCAGCTCTCCTCCATAGTACAGTAACCCCATACCCAGCTCTCCTCCATCGTACAGTAGCCCCTCACTCAGCTTCCCCTCCCTCATACAGTAACCCCTCACTCAGCTTCCCCTCCATCATACAGTAACCCCTCACTCAGCTTCCCCTCCATCATACAGTAACCCCTCACCCAGCTCTCCCATCCGTCATACAGTAACCCCTCACCCAGCTCTCCTCCATCGTACAGTAACCCCTCACCCAGCTCTCCTCCATCATACAGTAACCCCTCACCCAGCTCTCCTCCATCATACAGTAACCCCTCACCCAGCTCTCCTCTCCATCGTACAGTAACCCCTCGCCCAGCTCTCCTCCATTGTACAGTAGCCCCTCACCCAGCTCTCCTCCATCATACAGTAACCCCTCACCCAGCTCTCCTCTCCATCGTACAGTAACCCCTCACCCAGCTCTTCTCCATCGTACAGTAACCCCTCACCCAGCTCTCCTCCATCGTACAGTAACCCCTCGCCCAGCTCTCCTCTCCATCGTACAGTAACCCCTCGCCCGCCGGGGAAGTACATTACTGGATACGTGATGGCCGCGCAGGTGGAGGAGGCTGTATAGTATTTATATCACTTGTTGGATGGATGGTGGCCAAGAAACATACCATTATTTCCTGGAACTCCCGTGATGAGGCACAGTGTCACCACCACAGCTCTACAGACTGGCACCAGCTGCCACCAATGCATCACAAGTGCCAACTACTGACCACACATGAAGGTGAGAATATCCCACCCTGTCCCTTAGACCCCAGACCACCACTGACATAACGCTGGCGCTGCGGCTCCTGTTACCTGTATTGCTCCTCGCAGGTTGATTCCAGTCTCAATGGCGACATAATACGAGGCCTGAAGAAACGTTCTTTGCAGGAGGAGAGCAAAAAATAGCAGAACCGCCAGGACGTAGGCGTTGGCCAAAAACTCCTGGGATGAAATGAAGGAAACCCCAAAGAACACTGTCTGCAAAAGAAGATGTGAGAAGATGATGAGAGAGCGCAGTCACACAGAGAGGTGCCCATTGCCGGGCACTCACCACCACAGGGACAGGTGGGCACACTGACTATACCGTGTTGAGTGGCAAAACATACATAGTAACATAGCATGTTAGGCTGGAGGGAGACAACGTCCTTCTACTTCAGCCTGTCACCTCCCCTTGTTGGTCCAGAGGAAGGCAAAAAGAAGCCCAACGAGTAGAGATGAGCGAGCATGCTCGTTTAAGGCTGATCTCTCTCTCCCCCCCCCCACACTCACCCTGCAGCCCCCCTGCATTTGCTTGGGCGATTAATCAGTTACTCGAGAAGACCGATGTTCGCTCGAGTATCAGCCTTAAACGAGCATGCTCGTTCATCTCTACTAACGAGCCAATTAGCCCATTTGTAGGAAAAAATTCCTTCCCGTCTCCATAACGGCAGTCAGAATAATCCCTGGACCAACCTCTGATAGTTCCCACCTGACTCCAAGCCCCGGATCACCAACCCGCTGGTCACCTAATGTCTATATCCTGTAATATCATAGAAAGACATCCAGTCCCTCTTACACTCCTCTATGGATCCTGCCATCACCACGTCCTCAGGCAGAGAGTTCCACAGTCTCACTGCTCTTACAGTAAAGAACCCCCTTCTGTGTTGGTGATGAAACCTGCTTTCCTCTAGACGTAGCGGATGCCCTCTTGTTACCGTCGCAGTCCTGGGTATAAACAGATCCTGGCAGAGATCCTTGTATCGTCCCCTCATGGATTTATACAGAGTTATTTGGTCGCCCCTTAGCCGTCTTTTTTCCGGGGTGAATAATCCCAGTTTTGGTGCCTCTCTGGGTATTCCAGTCCCCTCATTCTGTTTATTAGTTTAGTCGTCCTTCTTTGGACCCCCTCCAGCACTGTAACATCTTTCCTGAGCCCCGGTGACCAGAACTGTACGCAGTATTCCATGTGGGGACAGACAAGTGCCTTATATAGTGGGAGGATAATGTTCTCGCCCCTCGCCCCTATACCTCTTTTAATGCACCCCAAGACTTAATTAGCTTTTGCAGCAGCTGACTGGCATTGGTTGCTCCGGTTTAGTCTACAGCCCACTAGTACCCCCAGGTCTTGTTTTTTGCATGGCATTTGTTAAGATAGTGAATCTGCAGTGAGTCACTGTGAATCTGGTGTCTGAATAGTGGCCCAGAGCTAGTGGGGCCCCTCCATAATGTTATTTGTCTGTCTCATGTCAATGTCTTGTTAGTGTCTTGTTTGTAGAGTGCATCAAGGTATGTGTATTAGATATTTGCAGGACTGAAAGAGTTAATGTTTGGAATGTTCGGTCCTATCTGGAAAATGTATCATTTGTGGTCACGTGATGTTATATGATATATGTGTTTGCAAGAAAGCAATGGGAGCCGCACAGTCAGAGTCAGCCACACAGAGACTACAGTGATCGGTCTGTGTGGGGAGGATTGAGGAGGCCAAGTGACTTCCTCATGCTCAGCCTGGACCCGTTCAACCCAGGAGTCCTCGGTGCTTCTGCTGAGTGCTGGGAGAAGGAAAAACCCGCTTCATAGCGAGAAGAAGAAAAAGTGTGTGTGTTTGCTGGTGGAAAGGGAGAATGCGAGTACAGAGAGCAATGGAACCTACAGATAACTCGGACTGTGGATGGTACAAATACCCTGTAAGCTCCACTGAGATGTTATACTTGTAAATTGAGATTTCTACAACTGTTCTGCAATTGTTAGTAGCTTTATACAAACGTTTAAGTAAATGGCCAAGATCAACCGTTCCCTGTTTTGTTCATAGAATGGTATAGTTGGAAGGGTCCTCCGGGGTCATCGAGTCCCACCCTCTGCTCAGTGCAGGATCACTAAATCATCCCAGACAGATAACTTTCCAAAACATACTCTGCGGGTCTTGGACTACTTTATTAATTCACAAGATTCGGCCCTGGAGAAAGAACAGTGGTGTCACGAGTGACAACTGGACTTAAGGCAACCCCTGGTTACTACTCCTGTGATCTCCCCCAGCAGTAATGTGGTTGGCTTGCGAGTTAATCCTAGGGAAGGAGATGGTAGGGCCACGTGACAAGGCCTTTCTCTACCCCCACTGTCTCCTCGGCTGTGGTCCCGCTCCTCGGACGCTGCATCTGCTGGCAGTACTATCATATTCTCTATGTGAGCACTTATTACTAATCCGGGTGTAGATGTCCTCTCCGTACCACCTATGACAAGTACCAGGGTGTAGACAACCTCATCGTACCACTTATTACTAGTTGCGGGTGTAAATGTCCTCACTGTGCCACGTATTACTAGCTCTAGGTAAAGACACACCCTCTGTACCACCTATTACTAGTGCTGGGTGTAGACACCCTCTCCGTACCACCTATTACTAGTACTGGGTGTAGACACCCTTTCCGTACCACCTATTACTAGTGCTGGGTGTAGACGCCCTCTATGTACCACCTATTACTGGTACCAGGTGTAGACACCCTCTCCGTACCACCTATTACTGGTGCTGGGTGTAGATACCCTCTCTGTACCACCTATTACTAGCTCTGAGTGTAAATGTCCGCACTGTATGACCTATTACTAGCTTCACATCTAGACGCCCTCTTTGTACCACCTATTACAAGTACCGGGGTGTAGACAACCTCTCCGTACCACTTATTACTAGTTCCGGATATAAATGTCCTCACTGTGCCAACTATCACTAGCTCCAGGTGTAGACACCCTCTCTGTACTACCTATTACTAGTGCCGGGTGTAGACACCCTCTATGTACCACCTATTACTAGTGCCGGGTGTAGACGCCCTCTCTGTACAACCTATTACTAGTACCGGGTGTAGACGCCCTCTCTGTACTACCTATTACTAGTGCCGGGTGTAGACGCCCTCTCTGTACAACCTATTACTAGTGCCGGGTGTAGACACCCTCTCTGTACCACCTATTACGAGTACCAGGTGTAGACACCCTCTATGTACCACCTATTACTAGTAGCGGGTGTAGACACCCTCTATGTACCAACTATCACTAGTGCTGGGTGTAGACAACTTCTCTGTACCACCTATTACTAGTACCGGGTGTAGGCACCCTCTTTGTACCACCTATTACTAGTGCTGGGTGTAGACGCCCTCTATGTACCACCTATTACTAGTACCGGGTGTAGACGCCCTCTTTGTACCACCTATTACTAGTACCGTGTGTAGACGCCCTCTTTGTACCACCTATTACTAGTACCGTGTGTAGACACCCTCTATGTACCACCTATTACTAGTACCGGGTGTAGACGCCCTCTATGTAGCACCTATTACTAGTACCAGGTGTAGACGACCTCTCTGTACCACCTATCACTAGCGCCGGGTGTAGATGCCCTCTCTGTACCACCTTTCACTAGTACTGGGTGTAGACACCCTCTCTGTACCACCTATTACTAGTGCCGGGTGTAGACGCCCTCTCTGTACCACCTATTACTAGTACCGGGTGTAGACACCCTCTTTGTACCACCTATTACTAGTACCGGGTGTAGACACCCTCTCTGTACCGGGTGTAGACACCCTCTCTGTACCACCTATTACTAGTACCGGGTGTAGACACCCTCTCTGTACCGGGTGTAGACACCCTCTCTGTACCACCTATTACTAGTACCGGGTGTAGACACCCTCTCTGTACCACCTATTACTAGTACCGGGTGTAGACACCCTCTCTGTACCGGGTGTAGACACCCTCTCTGTACCGGGTGTAGACACCCTCTCTGTACCACCTATTACTAGTACCGGGTGTAGATGCCCTCTATGTACCACCTATTACTAGTACCGGGTGTAGACGCCCTCTCTGTACCACCTATTACTAGTACCGTGTGTAGACGCCCTCTTTGTACCACCTATTACTAGTACCGTGTGTAGACACTTTCTATGTACCACCAATTACTAGTACCGGGTGTAGACACCCTCTTTGTACCACCTATTACTAGTACCGGATGTAGACACCCTCTCTGTACCGGGTGTAGACACCCTCTCTGTACCACCTATTACTAGTACCGGGTGTAGATGCCCTCTATGTACCACCTATTACTAGTACCGGGTGTAGACACCCTCTCTGTACCGGGTGTAGACACCCTCTCTGTACCACCTATTACTAGTACCGGGTGTAGACACCCTCTCTGTACCACCTATTACTAGTACCGGATGTAAACACCCTCTCTGTACTACCCATTACTAGTGCCGGGTGTAGACACCCTCTCTGTACCGGGTGTAGACGCCCTCTCTGTACCACCTATTACTAGTACCGGGTGTAGACGCCCTCTCTGTACCACCTATTACTAGTGCCGGGTGTAGACGCCCTCTCTGTACCACCTATTACTAGTGCCGGGTGTAGACACCCTCTATGTACTACCTATTACTAGTGCCGGGTGTAGACGCCCTCTCTGTACCACCTATTACTAGTACCGGATGTAAACACCCTGTCTGTACTACCCATTACTAGTGCTGGGTGTAGACACCCTCTCTGTACCACCTATTACTAGTACCGGGTGTAGACACCCTCTATGTACCACCTATTACTAGTGCCGGGTGTAGACATCCTCTCTGTACCACCTATTACTAGTGCCGGGTGTAAACACCCTCTATGTACCACCTATTACTAGTGCCGCGTTTAGACGCCCTCTCTGTACCACCTATTACTAGTACCGGGTGTAGACGCCCTCTATGTACCACCTATTACTAGTACCGGGTGTAGACGCCCTCTGTGTACCACCTATTACTACTACCGGGTGTAGACGCCCTCTATGTACTACCTATTACTAGTACCGGGTGTAGACGCCCTCTATGTACCACCTCTAACTAGTTCGGGGTGTAGACACCCTCTCTGTACCACCTATTATTAGTGCCGGGTGTGCACGCCCTCTATGTACCACCTATTACTAGTGCTGGGTGTAGACGCCCTCTATGTACCACCTCTAACTAGTTCGGGGTGTAGACACCCTCTCTGTACCACCTATTATTAGTGCCGGGTGTGCACGCCCTCTATGTACCACCTATTACTAGTGCTGGGTGTAGACACCCTCTATGTACCACCTATTGCTAGTGCCGGGTGTGCACGCCCTCTATGTACCACCTATTACTAGTGCTGGGTGTAGACGCCCTCTATGTACCACCTATTACTAGTACCGGGTGTAGACGCCCTCTATGTACTACCTATTACTAGTGCCGGGTATAGACGCCCTCTATGTACCACCTATTACTAGTGCCGGGTGTAGACGCCCTCTATGTACCACCTATTCCTAGTGGCGGGTGTAGACACCCTCTATGTACCACCTATTACTAGTGCCGGGTGTAGACGCACTCTATGTACCACCTATTACTAGTGCCGGGTGTAGACGCCCTCTCTGTACCACCTATTACTAGTACCGGGCGTAGACGCGCTCTATGTACCACCTATTACTAGTACCGGGCGTAGACGCGCTCTATGTACCACCTATTACTAATACCGGGTGTAGACACCCTCTATGTACCACCTATTACTAGTGCTGGGTGTAGACGCCCTCTATGTACCACCTATTACTAGTGCCGGGTGTAGACGCCCTCTCTGTACCACCTATTACTAGTACCGGGCGTAGACGAGCTCTATGTACCACCTATTACTAGTGCCGGGTGTAGACACCCTCTATGTACCACCTATTACTAGTGCCGGGTGTAGACGCCCTCTCTGTACCACCTATTACTAGTACCGGGCGTAGACGAGCTCTATGTACCACCTATTACTAGTGCCGGGTGCAGACGCCCTCTATGTACCACCTATCACTAGTGCCGGGTGTAGATGCCCTCTATGTACCACCTATTACTAGTGCCGGGTGTAGACACCCTCTATGTACCACCTATTACTAGTGCCGGGTGTAGACACCCTCTATGTACCACCTATTACTAGTGCTGGGTGTAGACACCCTCTCTGTACCACCTATTACTAGTGCCGGGTGTAGACGCCCTCTATGTACCACCTATTACTAGTGCCGGGTGCAGACGCCCTCTATGTACCACCTATTACTAGTGCCGGGTGTAGACACCCTCTATGTACCACCTATTACTAGTGCCGGGTGTAGACACCCTCTATGTACCACCTATTACTAGTGCCGGGTGTAGACACCCTCTATGTACCACCTATTACTAGTGCCGGGTGTAGACACCCTCTATGTACCACCTATTACTAGTGCCGGGTCTAGACGCCCTCTATGTACCACCTATTACTAGTGCCGGGTGCAGACGCCCTCTATGTACCACCTATTACTAGTGCCGGGCGTAGACGCGCTCTATGTACCACCTATTACTAGTACCGGGTGTAGACACCCTCTATGTACCACCTATTACTAGTGCTGGGTGTAGACGCCCTCTATGTACCACCTATTACTAGTGCCGGGTGTAGACGCCCTCTCTGTACCACCTATTACTAGTACCGGGCGTAGACGAGCTCTATGTACCACCTATTACTAGTGCCGGGTGCAGACGCCCTCTATGTACCACCTATCACTAGTGCCGGGTGTAGATGCCCTCTATGTACCACCTATTACTAGTACCGGGTGTAGATGCCCTCTATGTACCACCTATTACTAGTGCCGGGTGTAGACACCCTCTATGTACCACCTATTACTAGTGCCGGGTGTAGACACCCTCTATGTACCACCTATTACTAGTGCTGGGTGTAGACACCCTCTCTGTACCACCTATTACTAGTGCTGGGTGTAGACGCCCTCTATGTACCACCTATTACTAGTGCCGGGTGCAGACGCCCTCTATGTACCACCTATTACTAGTGCCGGGTGTAGACACCCTCTATGTACCACCTATTACTAGTGCCGGGTGTAGACACCCTCTATGTACCACCTATTACTAGTGCCGGGTGTAGACACCCTCTATGTACCACCTATTACTAGTGCCGGGTGTAGACACCCTCTATGTACCACCTATTACTAGTGCCGGGTGTAGACGCCCTCTATGTACCACCTATTACTAGTGCCGGGTGCAGACGCCCTCTATGTACCACCTATTACTAGTGCCGGGCGTAGACGCGCTCTATGTACCACCTATTACTAGTACCGGGTGTAGACACCCTCTATGTACCACCTATTACTAGTGCTGGGTGTAGACGCCCTCTATGTACCACCTATTACTAGTGCCGGGTGTAGACGCCCTCTATGTACCACCTATCACTAGTGCCGGGTGTAGACGCCCTCTCTGTACCACCTATTACTAGTACCGGGCGTAGACGAGCTCTATGTACCACCTATTACTAGTGCCGGGTGCAGACGCCCTCTATGTACCACCTATCACTAGTGCCGGGTGTAGATGCCCTCTATGTACCACCTATTACTAGTACCGGGTGTAGATGCCCTCTATGTACCACCTATTACTAGTGCCGGGTGTAGACACCCTCTATGTACCACCTATTACTAGTGCCGGGTGTAGACACCCTCTATGTACCACCTATTACTAGTGCTGGGTGTAGACACCCTCTCTGTACCACCTATTACTAGTGCCGGGTGTAGACGCCCTCTATGTACCACCTATTACTAGTGCCGGGTGTAGACGCCCTCTATGTACCACCTATTACTAGTGCCGGGTGTAGACACCCTCTATGTACCACCTATTACTAGTGCCGGGTGTAGACGCCCTCTATGTACCACCTATTACTAGTGCCGGGTGTAGACACCCTCTATGTACCACCTATTACTAGTGCCGGGTGTAGACACCCTCTATGTACCACCTATTACTAGTGCCGGGTGTAGACACCCTCTATGTACCACCTATTACTAGTGCTGGGTGTAGACACCCTCTATGTACCACCTATTACTAGTGCCGGGTGTAGACGCCCTCTATGTACCACCTATTACTAGTGCCGGGTGCAGACACCCTCTATGTACCACCTATTACTAGTGCCGGGTGTAGACACCCTCTATGTACCACCTATTACTAGTGCCGGGTGTAGACGCCCTCTATGTACCACCTATTACTAGTGCCGGGTGTAGTTGCCCACTGTATACCCCCTTTTACTAGTGCTACCCTTCCTGTACTATCTATGGATTCAGAGGTGGCTGATAACAGTGGACACTAGCAAGTCCCTCCCATCATCACCCCATGCAGGGACGTTACCCGCTGGTGGAAGGTATCGTTATGCTGGCGGAGGTGATGGACGATCCCGGACACACAGAGCGGACCGGCGAATCCCAGCATGTCGGCCATGATGCGGAAGATGCTGCTGAGGACCAGGGGTCTCCCGAATGCTTGGCACAGAGCGCACCAGATGGACCTGGGTCCGGCCGGGCTCACAGAAGACTTGGACTGTGGGAAGGAAGACTCAATGTTATCGTCAGCCATTACACCGTAACGCCATTCGCCTGCCATACTACAGCCAAAGATGTACAGTTTTGTGGCAATGCCTTTAAATTTTTAGGGCCTCTGCTACTGTCAGTGAATGGAAACACTATCATCCACATCGAAGGGTTCATAACCTGTCATAACCTTGTCCTGTTCACACAGCTGAGGACTGACATATTTAATGTATTGCTACATGGGGAAATAACATCTGATCTACTACTAAGCAGGGAGATACATGTGATATACCGCTACACAGCAAGATCCATGTGATATTCCGCTATACGTCGAGATCCATGTGATATTCCGTTATACGGCGAGATCCATGTGATATTCCGCTATACGGCGAGATCCATGTGATATTCCGCTACACAGCAAGATCCATGTGATATTCCGCTATACGGCGAGATGCATGTGATATACCGCTATACGGCGAGATCCATGTGATATACCGCTATACGGCGAGATCCATGTGATATTCCGCTATACGGCGAGATCTATGTGATATTCGGCTATACAGGGAGATCCATGTGATATACCGCTATACGTGAGATCCATGTGATATTCCGCTATACGGCGAGATCCATGTGATATTCCGCTATACGCGAGATCCATGTGATATTCCGCTATACGGCGAGATCCATGTGATATTCCGCTATACGGCGAGATCCATGTGATATACCGCTATACGGCGAGATCTATGTGATATTCGGCTATACAGGGAGATGCATGTGATATACCGCTATACGGCGAGATCCATGTGATATAGTGCTTCACGGCGAGATCCATGTGATATACCGCTATACGGCGAGATCTATGTGATATTCCGCTATACGGCGAGATCCATGTGATATTCCGCTATACGGCGAGATCCATGTGATATACCGCTATACGGCGAGATCCATGTGATATACTGCTATACGGCGAGATCTATGTGATATACCGCTATACGGCGAGATCCATGTGATATTCGGCTATACAGGGAGATGCATGTGATATACCGCTATACGGCGAGATCCATGTGATATAGTGCTTCACGGCGAGATCCATGTGATATTCCGCTATACGGCAAGATCTATGTGATATACCGCTATATGGTGAGATCCATGTGATATTCCGCTATACGGCGAGATCCATGTGATATTCCGCTATACGGCGATATCCATGTGATATTCCGCTATACAGGGAGATGCATGTGATATTCCGCTATACGGCGAGATCTATGTGATATACCGCTATACGGCAAGATCTATGTGATATACCGCTATATGGTGAGATCCATGTGATATTCCGCTATACGGCAAGATCTATGTGATATACCGCTATATGGCGAGATCCATGTGATATTCCGCTATACGGCAAGATCTATGTGATATACCGCTATACGGCAAGATCTATGTGATATACCGCTATATGGTGAGATCCATGTGATATTCCGCTATACGGCAAGATCTATGTGATATACCGCTATATGGTGAGATCCATGTGATATTCCGCTATACGGCGAGATCTATGTGATATTCCGCTATACGGCGAGATCCATGTGATATTCAGCTATACAGGGAGATGCATGTGATATACTGCTATACGGCGAGATCCATGTGATATACCGCTATACGGCGAGATCCATGTGATATTCAGCTATACGGCGAGATCTATGTGATATTCCGCTATACGGCGAGATCCATGTGATATTCCGCTATACGTGAGATCCATGTGATATTCAGCTATACGGCGAGATCCATGTGATATAGTGCTTCACGTCGAGATCCATGTGATATTCCACTATACGGCGAGATCCATGTGATATTCCGCTATACGGCGAGATCCATGTGATATACCGCTATACGGCGAGATCCATGTGATATACCGCTATACGGCGAGATCCATGTGATATACCGCTATACAGCAAGATCTATGTGATATACCGCTATATGGTGAGATCCATGTGATATTCCGCTATACGGCGAGATCTATGTGATATACCGCTATACGGCGAGATCTATGTGATATTCCGCTATACGGCGAGATCCATGTGATATTCCGCTATACGGCGAGATCTATGTGATATACCGCTATACGGCGAGATCTATGTGATATTCCGCTATACGGCGAGATCCATGTGATATTCCGCTATACGGCGAGATCCATGTGATATTCCGCTATACGCGAGATCCATGTGATATTCCGCTATACGCGAGATCCATGTGATATTCCGCTATACGGCGAGATCTATGTGATATTCCGCTATACGGCGAGATCCATGTGATATACCGCTATACGGCGAGATCTATGTGATATTCCGCTATACGGCGAGATCCATGTGATATACCGCTATACGGCGAGATCCATGTGATATTCCGCTATACGGCGAGATCCATGTGATATTCGGCTATACAGGGAGATCCATGTGATATTCCGCTATACGGCGAGATCTATGTGATATTCCGCTATACGGCGAGATCTATGTGATATTCCGCTATACGGCGAGATCTATGTGATATTCCGCTATACGGCGAGATCCATGTGATATTCCGCTACACAGCAAGATCCATGTGATATTCCGCTATACGGCGAGATCCATGTGATATACCGCTATACGTGAGATCCATGTGATATTCAGCTATACAGGGAGATGCATGTGATATACCGCTATACGGCGAGATCCATGTGATATAGTGCTTCACGGCGAGATCCATGTGATATTCCGCTATACGGCGAGATCTATGTGATATTCCGCTATACGGCGAGATCTATGTGATATTCCGCTATACGGCGAGATCCATGTGATATACCGCTATACGTGAGATCCATGTGATATTCGGCTATACAGGGAGATGCATGTGATATACCGCTATATGGCGAGATCCATGTGATATTCCGCTATACGGCAAGATCTATGTGATATACCGCTATATGGTGAGATCCATGTGATATTCCGCTATACGGCGAGATCCATGTGATATTCCGCTATACGGCGATATCCATGTGATATTCAGCTATACAGGGAGATGCATGTGATATACCGCTACACATCTAGGGGCTCACAACCTGCCATAACCTTGTCCTGTTCACACAGCTGAGGACTGACACATTTGATGTATTGCTACATGGGGAAATAACATCAGGATCAGTGGCTCCCGGGGCCTCCGGGCCCGCCCTGCTGGTCCTATCCCCCGGGCGGCTGGGGTGTGGCGCAGGGGAGCCCCGGTGCTAGTGACCTCCCCTGGCCGCCCGGGTGATAGGACCGTTTAGATCCTCTGATTCAGGTTTCTGGAATCGACTCTACTCCATTGCGGCCTGGCCTCGTCAATCCAGCCGCCCTATAGTTCAAATTTAGTGCAGGAGCCCAGCATACGGAGTCTCGCACCTTCCTCATCATGAAAGACTGGTCTGTGGATATAGGTTTAGGGCTACCTTGGTTAAGAGAACACAGTCCCGTTTTTAATTGGGACACACTGGATCTGGTCAGGTGGGGTCCCCGGTGTACCAATCACGTGTGTCCTGTGAGCTTAGATACCTGTCTGTAAGGGTGTTGAGTTACCAGATCTCCAAATTTTCTAACGTTTGTTCCAAGCAGCTATCTGAGGTTTTGCCTCCCCATAGGGAATTTGACTGTAAGCCTGATCTGGTCCCTGGGGCCAAACCTCCTAAGGGTCGGATCTACAACATAACTGTCCCTGGGAGGGAGCCCATGAAGAACTATAGTCAGGACAGTTTGGTCGAGGGGCACATCCATTCCTCTGAGTCTCCTACTGGTACCCCGGAAATCTCAGAGTCTGAGCCAGAGAGTATTCTCCCCCCCCCCCGGGGTGATTTTCGCTGCTGCCTCCTCCGACCTTTCACCTCTTTTACATGCTGCCCAACTAATTGTCCCTGAAGCCCCTCTGGGAGGCAGACTTTTGTCCCGTTGTCGTTGAGGTTGACGCCTGGTCACCCCGCTATCAGGGGTACTCAGGAACTATTATCCAGTAACTTGTCTTTTTCTTCTGCTTCTGACACTCCGTCTGCTGATACATCTACTCATAAACTGTGCGCAGGTTGGGCCAGGTTCGTAAGAACCTTCAGGGTTCCCAGGAGAGACTTCTTGGTTAGGCTAATAAGAAACGCAGGATCTCTGCACCCTTCGTGGTTGGGGAGCAGGTATTACTGGCTTCACAAAATTGGAGACTGAAGGTTCCGTCCTTCAGACTGGCTCCCCGATGTATTGGTCCGTTTACCATCTCTCAGGTTACAAACCCTGTGGCGTATCAATCGGCCCTCACCGCATCTTAGAAGGTCCACAATGTGTTCCATAAATCCTTGTTAAAGAAGTATGTTACCCCGGTTTTGCTTGTGACCCGCCCTCTCCTACACTTGAGCATGGAGAACTTAAATATGAAGTAGAGAAGATCATTGACGCCAGGCGGGTTTGGGGCTCTATTTAGTACCTGGTCCATTGGAGAGGGTTTGGCCCTGAGGATAGGACGTGAGTCCTTGGGAGATCCATGTGATATAGTGCTACACGGCGAGATCCATGTGATATACCGCTATACAGAGAAGGGGGGTGGGGGGCATCAAATATACCGCTACAAAGGAAGATCCATCCAATATTCCGATACATGGGGCAATACATCAAATATACCACCAGATGGCGAGATCCATCCCATATACTGTGTGGCACCTGGGGGTTGCTCGTTTATAAGGTCGCCATGTTTTCTATGTAACAGGGTGAGCAGCACGTGCCATAAGGCCCTGGAAACTCGAATCTCTTACAATTCTGGCTTTTATTTCATATCACAGCAAGCGCTTGTGAAACATATCACAACTTAGAGTTCACAATCCACGGGGTCTCCATCTTTATTTCCCATCCGGGGCGTCCATAAGGTGTCCTCCCCTGCTAGACCTTCTCACGGGCCTAGACTGGTCAAACACTGGACCTCAGGCCCCAAGTTCCTGACTCTGCCTTTGCAGCCTCTCTCTCTCTGGCTGGCAACCAACTTCCCCCTGAGTCTGGCAGGAACTGATTATGTTATGCTACTTCTTGCCATACCCACCGGTGTTCTCTCACCTCTAGTACCTGAATGCCTATATTTGAGCATGCAATAACTACAAACCAAAATCTAAAGCCTCCAGCAGTGTTCAATAATCTAATATAAGTAAGCCTCCATGCTTTTCTTGCCCCACACTTTGCTCCCTTTGCTGTAACTTTGGATGATGTTGGGGTCATTAGATGACGCACACGCTCACCGCTGCCGGAACATCATCACATGTGAGTGTAATACATTCAGGGACTGTCAGGCGGGGTGAATGTTACAATGTTAAGTCTATGGGCGGCGCTGCTGTGCTTTAGGCATGCGCTGGAATGAGTGAAGCGTTGCTAAGCAACACTGCATACACTGCTAAGCTGCACCATACACTGCCCAACCAAGAGCAATAGACAGACAGATAGAGAGTGCAATAGAGAGACAGAGAGAGAGAGCGAGAGAGCAATGGAGAGACAGAGAGAGAGAGCAATAGAGAGACAGAGTGAGAGTGATAGAGAGAGACAGTGAGAGAAAGAGTGATAGAGAGACAATGATAGAAAGACAGAGAGAGCAATAGAGAGACAGAGTGAGAGAACGATAGAGACAGAAAGAGCGATGGAAAGAGAGACATTGAGAGAAAGAGTGATAGAGAGACAGACAGAGAGCGCGATAAAGAGACACAGTGAGAGAGCAATAGAGAGACAGAGAGAGAGCTAGATAGTGAGCCAGACAGAGAGAGCAATAGACAGAATGATAGAGAGAGCAATAGAGACAAACAGAAAGAGAGCAATAGAGACAAACAGAAAGAGAGCAATAGAGAAACAGAGACAGCGATGGAAAAAACAAAGGGAGAGTGATAGAGAAACAGAGAGAGCAATAGAGACAGAAAGAGAACTATAGAGAGACAGAGAAACAGACCGAGAGAGAGTGATAGAGAAACACAGAGAGAGCAATATAAAGACAGAGAGTGATAGAAAGAGAGAGCAATAGACAGACAGAGAGAGCGAAAGACAGAGAGAAAGTGATAGAGCGAGTGATTAAGAGACATAGAGAGAGCGATAGAGAACAAGAGGGACAGACAGAGACAGAAAGAGAACAAAAGAAACAGACCGAGTGATACCAAGACAGAAAGAGACAGAGAGAGGGACAGGCAGAAGCAGACAACGCAAGAGACAGATAGAAAGAGAAAGGCAGACAGAGGGACAGACAAAGTGAGAGAGACCCGTAAGCTTTCTCATATTAGATATCTGCTCCAAATACAAAGTGACGCTCTAAATCACCTGAGTAAGCAGATTTAAACGCTCACAACCAGCACTGCTGGGACACTTTCTGTTCGCCCAGTGCCAGCGGGTCGGTCTAGTTATAATACTCTATTTGTATAGCGCCAACTTGTTCTGCAGCGCCGAACACACCGACCGCCAGTAACGCCCTGCAGCACAAAATAAGGCCAGCTTCACATGAACCGATTACTATTGAGGATTCACAGCAAACCGCACGCCTTGAGAGGTTTGTCCTTCTTCCTTCCCATTCACACATACGAACTGCGTATTCTGCCAGTGGAGGAAAAATCGCAGCATGCTGTAATTTGCTGCGGATCCTGTGCGGACGGCCTCCATTAAAAGTCAATGCAGGCTGTCTGACCGGCAGCCCATCTGCAATTGACATTACGGATGGACCGCGGGCTGCCATGTCATCGCACAGCAGGGAAAGCCAAATATTTAGTTTTGTAAATCTGTACTGACCGATGGCGAGCCCTCATGGTCATCAGCAATATAAACTTTGCAGGTACACGGGGTCGCCGGCCAGGGTCACAGCCGGATTCTGCTACGAGAACTCACATGTGGAATTCAGGTCATTTATGTGTAAGCGGCTTTAGGAGAACTAGAGGCTGACAGCTCCTACCTACTTGTGGATGGTCCGCCCTGATAAGGACGCATCCACTCTCCTGCCTGTGCCACTCACTGACCCTGATAAAGGACAAAAGAAAAGCCAACATAGGCGAAAAGCAAAAACCTCCCAGAATAAACCTCAGAAAAACGAATCTCTGAACTTATCTGAGAGGACCGCTGCAGGAACCACGAAACCAGATCCGTGGACGTCCTCACTCCACAGCAGGAGCAGGCAGCACTGCTAATGAGCAGCACAGAACTCAGGCCAGGAGGGCACTAAGCACCCCTTATTGCCCCCAAGTGGACATCAACAGCTGACACTCATCAGAGTCTGATAAATGCAGTCAGGCTCAAAATGACACAAATCTACTAGGCCAAAAAATTACCCCCAATGTTGGTGCAGAGGCAGCCAAAGAAAAATTTAAGGGAAAAAATTATTTCCCGCTTCCAATTTGGCAATCGGAATAATCCCCAGATCACCGACCCTCCTGAGTAATCGGTGGTATACCATGTAATAATGTAACCCTCAAGAAAGACGTCCAGAACCTCTTATATCGTATCACCGTCACAGCGTCCCCAGGAGAGAGGTCCACAGTCACACTGCTCTTACAGTAAAGAACACCTTCTATGTTATAGAAACCTTCTATCCTCTAAGTGAAGAGAGCACCCCCTTGTTACAGTCCTGGGTATAATAGGTGATGGGAGAGATCTCTGTACTGACCCCTGATATATCCATACATAGCTATTAGAGCACCCCCTTGTTACAGTCCTGGGTATAATAGATGATGGGAGAGATCTCTGTACTGACCCCTGATATATCCATACATAGCTATTAGAGCGCCCCCTTGTTACAGTCCTGGGTATAATAGATGATGGTAGAGATCTCTGTACTGACCCCTGATATATTATACATAGTTATTAGAGAGCCCCCTTGTTACAGTCCTGGGTATAATAGATGATGGGAGAGATCTCTATACTGACCCCTGATATATTATACATAGTTATTAGAGCGCCCCCTTGTTACAGTCCTGGGTATAATAGATGATGGGAGAGATCTCTGTACTGACCCCTGATATATTATACATAGTTATTAGAGCGCCCCCTTGTTACAGTCCTGGGTATAATAGATGATGGGAGAGATCTCTATACTGACCCCTGATATACCTATAAATAGTTATTAGAGCGCCCCTTGTTACAGTCCTGGGTATAATAGATGATGGTAGAGATCTCTGTACTGACCCCTGATACATCATACATAGTTATTAGAGCGCCCCCTTGTTACAGTCCTGGGTATAATACATGATGGGAGAGATCTCTGTACTGACCCCTGATATATCTATACATAGTTATTAGAGTGCCCCCTTGTTACAGTCCTGGGTATAATAGATGATGGGAGAGATCTCTGTACTGACCCCTGATATATCTATACATAGTTATTAGAGCGCCCCTTGTTACAGTCCTGGGTATAATAGATGATGGGAGAGATCTCTGTACTGACCCCTGATATATCTATACATAGTTATTAGAGCGGCCCCTTGTTACAGTCCTGGGTATAATAGATGATAGGAGAGATCTCTGTACTGACTCCAGATATATTATACATAGTTATTAGAGCGCCCCCTTGTTACAGTCCTGGGTATAATAGATGATGGGAGAGATCTCTGTACTGATGCCTGATATATCTATACATAGTTATTAGAGCGCCCCCTTGTTACAGTCCTGGGTATAATAGATGATAGGAGAGATCTCTGTACTGACCACTGATATATCTATACATAGATATTGGAGCGCCCCCTTGTTACAGTCCTGAGTATAATAGATGATGGGAGAGATCTCTGTACTGACCCCTGATATATTATACATAGTTATTAGAGCGCCCTCTTGTTACAGTCCTGGGTATAATAGATGATGGGAGAGATCTCTGTACTGACCCCTGATATATCTATACATAGTTATTAGTGCACCCCCTTGTTACAGTCCTGGGTATAATAGATGATGGGAGAGATCTCTGTACTGACCCCTGATATATCTATACATTATTATTAGAGCGTCCCTTATTACAGTTCTGGGTATAATAGATGATGGGAGAGATCTCTGTACTGACCCCTGATATATCTATACATAGTTATTAGAGCGGCCCCTTGTTACAGTCCTGGGTGTAATAGATGATGGGAGAGATCTCTGTACTGATGCCTGATATATCTATACATAGTTATTAGAGCGCCCCCTTGTTACAGTCCTGGGTATAATAGATGATAGGAGAGATCTCTGTACTGACTCCAGATATATTATACATAGTTATTAGAGCGCCCCCTTGTTACAGTCCTGGGTATAATAGATGATGGGAGAGATCTCTGTACTGATGCCTGATATATCTATACATAGTTATTAGAGCGCCCCCTTGTTACAGTCGTGAGTATAATAGATGATGGGAGAGATCTCTGTACTGACCCCTGATATATTATACATAGTTATTAGAGCGCCCCCTTGTTACAGTCCTGGGTATAATAAATTATGGGAGAGATCTCTGTACTGACCACGGATATATCTATACATAGTTATTAGAGCGCCCCCTTGTTACAGTCCTGGGTATATTAGATGATGGGAGAGATCTCTGTACTGATCTCTGATATATCTATACATAGTTATTAGAGCGCCCCCTTGTTACAGTCCTGGGTATAATAGATGATGGGAGAGCTCTCTGTACTGACCCCTGATATATCTATACATAGTTATTAGAGCGCCCCCTTGTTACAGTCCTGGGTATAATAGATGATGGAAGAGATCTCTGTACTGACCCCTGATATATTATACATAGTTATTAGAGCGCCCCCTTGTTACAGCCCTGGATATAATAGATGATGGGAGAGATCTCTGTACTGACCCCTGATATATCTACACATAGTTATTAGAGCGCCCCCTTGTTACAGTCCTTGGTATAATAGATGATGGGAGAGATCTCTGTACTGACCCCTGATATATCTATACATAGTTATTAGAGCGCCCCCTTGTTACAGTCCTTGGTATAATAGATGATGGGAGAGATCTCTGTACTGACCCCTGATATATCTATACATAGTTATTAGAGTGCCCCCTCGTTACAGTCCTGGGTATAATAGATGATGGGAGAGCTCTCTGCACTGACCCCTGATATATCTATACATAGTTATTAGAGCGCCCCCTTGTTACAGTCCTGGGTATAATAGATGATGGGAGAGCTCTCTGTATTGTCCCCTGATATATTATACATAGTTATTAGAGCGCCCCCTTGTTACAGTCCTGGGTATAATAGATGATGGGAGAGATCTCTGTATTGTCCCCTGATATATTATACATAGTTATTAGAGCGCCCCCTTGTTACAGTCCTGGGTATAATACATGATGGGAGAGATCTCTGTACTGACCCTTGATATATCTGTACATAGTTATTAGAGCGCCCCCTTGTTACAGTCCTGGGTATAATAGATGATGGAAGAGATCTCTGTACTGACCCCTGATATATTATACATAGTTATTAGAGCGCCCCCTTGTTACAGTCCTGGGTATAATAGATGATGGCAGAGATCTCTGTATTGTCCCCTGATATATTATACGTAGTTATTAGAGCGCCCCCTTGTTACAGTCCTGGGTATAATACATGATGGGAGAGATCTCTGTACTGACCCCTGATATATCTGTACATAGTTATTAGAGCGCCCCCTTGTTACAGTCCTGGGTATAATAGATGATGGAAGAGATCTCTGTACTGACCCCTGATATATTATACATAGTTATTAGAGCGCCCCCTTGTTACAGTCCTGGGTATAATAGATGATGGCAGAGATCTCTGTATTGTCCCCTGATATATTATACATAGTTATTAGAGCGCCCCCTTGTTACAGTCCTGGGTATAATACATGATGGGAGAGATCTCTGTACTGACCCCTGATATATCTGTACATAGTTATTAGAGCGCCCCCTTGTTACAGTCCTGGGTATAATAGATGATGGAAGAGATCTCTGTACTGACCCCTGATATATTATACATAGTTATTAGAGCGCCCCCTTGTTACAGTCCTGGGTATAATAGATGATGGCAGAGATCTCTGTATTGCCCCCTGATATATTATACATAGTTATTAGAGCGCCCCCTTGTTACAGCCCTGGTTATAATACATGATAGGAGAGATCTCTGTACTGATCCCTGATATATTACACATAGTTATTAGAGTGCCCCCTTGTTACAGTCCTGGGTATAATAGATGATGGGAGAGATCACTGTACTGACCCCTGATATATCTATACATAGTTATTAGAGCGTCCCCTTGTTACAGTCCTGGGTATAACAGATGATGGCAGAGATGTCTGTTCTGTCCCTGATATATCTACACATAGTTATTAGAGCGCCCCCTTGTTACAGTCCTGGGTATAATAGATGATGGCAGAGATCTCTGTACTGACCCCTGATATATTATACATAGTTATTAGAGCGCCCCCTTGTTACAGTCCTGGTGTAATAGATGATGAGAGAGATCTCTGTACTGACCCCTGATATATTATACATAGTTATTAGAGCGCCCTCTTGTTACAGTCCTGGGTATAATAGATGATGGGAGAGATCTCTGTACTGACCCCTGATATATCTGTACATAGTTATTAGAGCGCCCCCTTGTTACAGTCCTGGGTATAATACATGATGATAGAGATCTCTATACTGACCCCTGATATATTATACATAGTTATTAGAGCGCCCCCTTGTTACAGTCCTGGGTATAATAGATGATAGGAGAGATCTCTGTACTGACCCCTGATATATCTATACATAGTTATTAGAGCGCCCCCTTGTTACAGTCCTGGGTATATTAGATGATGGGAGAGATCTCTGTACTGATCTCTGATATATCTATACATAGTTATTAGAGTGCCCCCTCGTTACAGTCCTGGGTATAATAGATGATGGGAGAGCTCTCTGCACTGACCCCTGATATATCTATACATAGTTATTAGAGCGCCCCCTTGTTACAGTCCTGGGTATAATAGATGATGGGAGAGCTCTCTGTATTGTCCCCTGATATATTATACATAGTTATTGAAGCACCCCCTTGTTACAGTCCTGGGTATAATAGATGATGGGAGAGATCTCTGTATTGTCCCCTGATATATTATACATAGTTATTAGAGCGCCCCCTTGTTACAGTCCTGGGTATAATAGATGATGGGAGAGATCTCTGTATTGTCCCCTGATATATTATACATAGTTATTAGAGCGCCCCCTTGTTACAGTCCTGGGTATAATACATGATGGGAGAGATCTCTGTACTGACCCTTGATATATCTGTACATAGTTATTAGAGCGCCCCCTTGTTACAGTCCTGGGTATAATAGATGATGGAAGAGATCTCTGTACTGACCCCTGATATATTATACATAGTTATTAGAGCGCCCCCTTGTTACAGTCCTGGGTATAATAGATGATGGCAGAGATCTCTGTATTGTCCCCTGATATATTATACGTAGTTATTAGAGCGCCCCCTTGTTACAGTCCTGGGTATAATACATGATGGGAGAGATCTCTGTACTGACCCCTGATATATCTGTACATAGTTATTAGAGCGCCCCCTTGTTACAGTCCTGGGTATAATAGATGATGGAAGAGATCTCTGTACTGACCCCTGATATATTATACATAGTTATTAGAGCGCCCCCTTGTTACAGTCCTGGGTATAATAGATGATGGCAGAGATCTCTGTATTGCCCCCTGATATATTATACATAGTTATTAGAGCGCCCCCTTGTTACAGCCCTGGTTATAATACATGATAGGAGAGATCTCTGTACTGATCCCTGATATATTACACATAGTTATTAGAGTGCCCCCTTGTTACAGTCCTGGGTATAATAGATGATGGGAGAGATCACTGTACTGACCCCTGATATATTATACATAGTTATTAGAGCGCCCCCTTGTTACAGTCCTGGGTATAATAGATGATGGGAGAGATCTCTGTACTGACCCCTGATATATCTATACATAGTTATTAGAGCGTCCCCTTGTTACAGTCCTGGGTATAACAGATGATGGCAGAGATGTCTGTTCTGTCCCTGATATATCTACACATAGTTATTAGAGCGCCCCCTTGTTACAGTCCTGGGTATAATAGATGATGGCAGAGATCTCTGTACTGACCCCTGATATATTATACATAGTTATTAGAGCGCCCCCTTGTTACAGTCCTGGTGTAATAGATGATGAGAGAGATCTCTGTACTGACCGTTCTATAATATACATAGTTATTAGAGCGCCTCTCAGCTGTCTTTTCTGTAAAGTAAATATTTCCAGCTTTGATAGCACTGACCCCTGATATATGATACATTCCATGTGTGGTCTGACCAGTGACTTGTAAAGAAGAGCTATGTTCTGGTCATGCGCCCTCATGTCACGTCCACCCAGAAGGCGCTGGATCCGTAATCCGCAGATCTTGCACAAATGCCCACAAACTGTGTCAAAACAATAATAAACCAAAACATGGGAACTATTTCCCTATCTACATTACCTCAGGGCTGGGACCTGCCTAAAAGCAGGCATTTCACCCTGACAAGGACGGACACACCTGGCCTCGGCCCTCAGCCCATAGTTAACCCTACGTGGGGCAGGGGAATAACATAAGAAACACAAAGTTAGCTTAGATGCAGCAGGCAAATGATAAATCCAGGACCCAGCTCTGATTGCTAGCCCAGTCAGAGAGACTGAAGATTCAACAGCAATTCAGCTCAGCATCAGGCCAGACTAAATAGCACTAAGCATGTCACACCTAATACCAGTCCCACAAGAGCCAGAAGATGGAGAGCCACCTGCAAAACCTGCACCAAACTATCAGCACCACAACAATCCCAGAACTACCGAAACACCCTAGACCTCGTCTGACGCCCCCCATTATCCTATTTGCCTTGGCAGCAGCTGCCTGACACTGGTTGCTCCAGTTAAGCTTACAGTTATAAACCCCCAGGTCCTTCTCCATGTCGGGGTCCCCAGTGGTTTCCCATGTAGTGTGTAATGGTGACATGTATCACCTGCCTGTGTGCAGAACCTCACATGTATCAGGTTTACCCCTCAGCTGACACTTCATACACATCTATATGGACCTGCATTCTGTCCTCTCAGGTTAAGTTTTATATCATCTGCCAATATTGCTATTTTACTGCACAATCCTTCTAGCAGGTCATTAATAAATATATTACAAAGAATGGAAACCAATACCGCCCCCTGTGGTACCCCACTAGTAACAGTGGCCCCTCCAATACTGCCCCCTGTGGTACCCCACTAGTAACAGTGGCCCCTCCAATACTGCCCCCTGTGGTACCCCACTAGTAACAGTGACCCCTCCAATACTGCCCCCTGTGGTACCCCACTAGTAACAGTGGCCCCTCGAATACTGCCCCCTGTGGTACCCCACTAGTAACAGTGGCCCCTCGAATACTGCCCCCTGTGGTACCCCACTAGTAACAGTGACCCCTCCAATACTGCCCCCTGTGGTACCCCACTAGTAACAGTGACGCCTCCAACACTGCCCCCTGTGGTACCCCACTAGTAACAGTGGCCCCTCGAATACTGCCCCCTGTGGTACCCCACTAGTAACAGTGACCCCTCCAATACTGCCCCCTGTGGTACCCCACTAGTAACAGTGACCCCCTCCACTACTGCCCCCTGTGGTACCCCACTAGTAACAGTGGCCCCTCCAATACTGCCCCCTGTGGTACCCCACTAGTAACAGTGGCCCCTCGAATACTGCCCCCTGTGGTACCCCACTAGTAACAGTGACCCCTCCAATACTGCCCCCTGTGGTACCCCACTAGTAACAGTGACGCCTCCAACACTGCCCCCTGTGGTACCCCACTAGTAACAGTGACCCCTCCACTACTGCCCCCTGTGGTACCCCACTAGTAACAGTGGCCCCTCCAATACTGCCCCCTGTGGTACCCCACTAGTAACAGTGACCCCTCCAATACCGCCCCCTGTGGTACCCCACTAGTAACAGTGACCCCTCCAATACTGCCCCCTGTGGTACCCCACTAGTAACAGTGACCCCTCCACTACAGCCCCCTGTGGTACCCCACTAGTAACAGTGACCCCTCCAATACTGCCCCCTGTGGTACCCCACTAGTAACAGTGACCCCTCCAATACCGCCCCCTGTGGTACCCCACTAGTAACAGTGACCCCTCCAATACCGCCCCCTGTGGTACCCCACTAGTAACAGTGACCCCTCCACTACTGCCCCCTGTGGTACCCCACTAGTAACAGTGGCCCCTCCAATACTGCCCCCTGTGGTACCCCACTAGTAACAGTGACCCCTCCAATACTGCCCCCTGTGGTACCCCACTAGTAACAGTGGCCCCTCCTATACTGCCCCCTGTGGTACCCCACTAGCAACAGTGACCCCTCCACTACTGCCCCCTGTGGTACCCCACTAGTAACAGTGACCCCTCCAATACTGCCCCCTGTGGTACCCCACTAGTAACAATGACCCCTCCAATACTGTTCCCTGTGGTACCCCACTAGTAACAGTGACTCCTCCAATACTGCCCCCTGTGGTACCCCACTAGTAACAGTGACCCCTCCAATACTGCCCCCTGTGGTACCCCACTAGTAACAGTGACCCCCTCCACTACTGCCCCCTGTGGTACCCCACTAGTAACAGTGGCCCCTCCAATACTGCCCCCTGTGGTACCCCACTAGTAACAGTGACCCCTCCACTACTGCCCCCTGTGGTACCCCACTAGTAACAGTGACCCCTCCAATACCGCCCCCTGTGGTACCCCACTAGTAACAGTGACCCCTCCACTACTGCCCCCTGTGGTACCCCACTAGTAACAGTGGCCCCTCCAATACTGCCCCCTGTGGTACCCCACTAGTAACAGTGACCCCTCCACTACTGCCCCCTGTGGTACCCCACTAGTAACAGTGACCCCTCCAATACCGCCCCCTGTGGTACCCCACTAGTAATAGTTACACCATTACTGATAGGATATTGTCAAGGCTCACGACCTCCTGTACTCCAGTCAGTGGCTGTCCCCAGTGAGTACCACAGGAATGGCATTGGAGGGGTTACTAGTGGGGTAACCCAGCAAGCTCCCCTGTATAACCTTGTTCTTATCACTAGCTCCTGCTCCTCGTTCCGAATTAGCCCCTCCCTGTTCCTTGATTGAATACAGCAAATAGTCAGACCAGCGCCGCAGACCCTTATCAGGAAAATATATGGGGCAGTGTAATAATTGAGTGATTGCACACTCACCTGGTGCAGAGGGGATTTCCCACATGGGGATCTCACCTGCACCTGTTGTCCAAGTTTGCTTGTAAGGTTGTTCTTTTCCCGTCCAATGTCCAGGGGTACTGGTGGTGCCTCCAGGAGAGTGCGACACCTCCGTAGTACCCGGGGTCTTGGTAAATGTAATCCAAGTAGAAAGAATAATTCTCCGTGCTCCTCGGGTACGGATTTAAGTACCAATCAGTGACCAATAGGTCCATAGTATTGTCAGGGTATTTTATGCCGCTTATGCCATACAACATGTTTCGGTGTATTATAACGCCTTTTTCAAATATTCCTTCCTGGCCCTGCCACTGCACCAGCATGTGATTATTCTGCTCCCCGGCATGGATTGATCAAACTCCACTTCTGCCTGCTCCTCTGCTATTGCTACAAGACCTCCTGATACTGACTTCTGGCTTCCTTTCTGACTACATTACCCGCCTTATTCCTCTGTACTGCAAACTGAGACCTGTCTCATCCCTGACTGCTCTCCAGACCTGTGGCTATTACACCTGAGGCTCCAACCCCGTGCACTAAACTACTATAGCATCTGATATACCGCTACATGAGGAGATCTGACATATGGCAACATGGAGAGATCCATCTGATATGTTACTCTGGGTGATATCTCCAGTAGGCTCTGATTTCTGTACATGGATGACTCTCCAGTGATATTTAACGTGTTGATGCCTCACTGTGCACCAGCCACCATGTAGCGGTCATGGATGTGTAGATTGCTCACCTTTTGTGCTTGGAAAGCCTGGTTGAGGAGGAGATAGTTGGTGACAGCCCGCATGGCTATGGGCAATTTTCCGATTGCTCTCAGGTCGATGGGCTTCTTGTGCGCTGTCTTAATAAAGGTGTTCATCCACCAATATGTCCCTTTGGAGAGGAGGTTGACAAATGGCTGCAGGAAACGCACCCCCAGATCCTGCAGGTCCTCGGGGGGCTTGACTTCCTTAGGACATTTGTAGAAGACATATCTCTAATACAAAAGAGCCAAAAAAACTAAGTAGAGATGGAGGAACAACGTAGAATCTATACAGAATAAACACATACAGATCGGTTATATTCTCCTCCGTATATACACATAGAGGTGAGGTAGATTCTCCTCAGTATATACACATAGAGGGGAGGTAGATTCTCCTCAGTATATACACATAGAGCTGAGTTAGATTCTCCTTAGTATATACATATAGAGGTGAGGTAGATTCTCCTCAGTATATACACACAGAGGTAAGGTAGATTCTCCTCAGTATATACACATAGAGGGGAGGTAGATTCTCCTCAGTATATACACACAGAGGGGAGGTAGATTCTCCTCAGTATTTACACATAGAGGTGAGGTAGATTCTCCTCAGTATATACAAACATAGAGGTGAGGTAGATTCTCCTCAGTATATACACACAGAGGTAAGGTAGATTCTCCTCCGTATATACACATAGAGGTGAGGTAGATTCTCCTCAGTATATACACATAGAGGGGAGGTAGATTCTCCTCAGTATATACACATAGAGGTGTGAGGTAGATTCTCCTCAGTATATACACATAGAGATGAGGTAGATTCTCCTCAGTATATACACATAGAGGGGAGGTAGATTCTCCTTAGTATATACACATAGAGGGGAGGTAGATTCTCCTTAGTATATACACATAGCGGTGAGGTAGATTCTCCTCAGTATATACCCAGAAAGAGGTGAGGTAGATTCTCTTCAGTATATACACATAGAGGTGGGGTAGATTCTCCTCAGTATATACACATAGAGGTGAGGTAGATTCTCTTCAGTATATACACACAGAGGTGGGGTAGATTCTCCTCAGTATATACACATAGAGGTGAGGTAGATTCTCCTCAGTATATACACACAGAGGTGAGGTAGATTCTCCTCAGTATATACTCATAGAGGTGAGGTGGATTCTCCTCAGTATATAGACATAGAGGTGAGGTAGATTCTCCTCAGTATATACACATAGAGGCGAGGTAGATTCTCCTCAGTATATACACACAGACGTGAGGTAGATTCTCCTCAGTATATACACAGAGAGGGGAGGTAGATTCTCCTCAGTATATACACACAGAGGTGAGGTGGATTCTCCTCAGTATATACACATAGAGGTGAGGTAGATTCTCCTCCGTATATACACATAGAGGCGAGGTAGATTCTTCTCAGTATATACACGTACAGGTGAGGTAGATTCTCCTCAGTATATACACATAGAGGGGAGGTAGATTCTCCTCAGTATATACACACAGAGGTGAGGTAGATTCTCCTCCATATATACACATAGCGGTGAGGTAGATTCTCCTCAGTATAGACAGAGAGGTGAGGTAGATTCCCCTCAGTATATACACAGAGAGGTGAGGTAGATTCTCCTCAGTATATACACATAGAGGTGAGGTAGATTCTCCTTAGTATATACACATAGCGGTGAGGTAGATTCTCCTCAGTATATACACGTACAGGTGAGGTAGATTCTCCTCAGTATATACACAGAGAGGTGAGGTAGATTCTCCTCCATATATACATACAAAGGTGAGGTAGATTCTTCTCAGTATATACACATAGAGGGGAGGTAGATTCTCCTCAGTATATATACACATAGAGGGGAGGTAGATTCTCCTCAGTATATACACATAGAGCTGAGGTAGATTCTCCTTAGTATATACACATAGCGGTGAGGTTGGTTCTCCTCATTATATACCCAGATAGAGGTGAGGTAGATTCTCCTCAGTATATACACATAGCGATGAGGTAGATTCTCTTCAGTATATACATAGAGGGGAGGTATATTCTCCTCAGTATATACACATAGAGGGGAGGTAGATTTTTCTCAGTATCTACACATAGAGGGGAGGTAGATTCTCCTCAGTGTATACACATAGGGGGGAGGTAGATTCTCCTCAGTGTATACACATAGAGGGGAGGTAGATTCTCCTCAGTATATACACATAGAGGAGAGGTAGATTCTCCTCAGTATATACACATAGAGGTGAGGTAGATTCTCCACAGTATATACACATAGAGCTGAGGTAGATTCTCCTCAGTATATACAAACAGAGCTGAGGTAGATTCTCCTCAGTATATACACATAGAGCTGAGGTAGATTCTCCTCAGCATATACACATAGAGCTGAGGTTGATCCTCCTCAGTATATACACATAGGGGGGAGGTAGATTCTCCTCAGTATATACACATAGAGGTGGGGTAGATTCTCCTCAGTATATACACATAGAGGGGAGGTAGATTCTCCTCAGTATATACACATAGAGGGGAGGTAGATTCTCCTAAGTATATACCCAGATAGAGGTGAGGTAGATTCTCCTCAGTATATACACATAGAGGGGAGGTAGATTCTCCTTAGTATATACCCAGATAGAGGTGAGGTGGATTCTCCTCAGTATATACACATAGAGGTGAGGTAGATTCTCCTCCGTATATACACATAGAGGTGAGGTAGATTCTTCTCAGTATATACACGTACAGGTGAGGTAGATTCTCCTCAGTATATACACATAGAGGGGAGGTAGATTCTCCTCAGTATATACACAGAGAGGTGAGGTAGATTCTCCTCCATATATACACACAAAGGTGAGGTAGATTCTCCTTAGTATATACACATAGAGGGGAGGTAGATTCTCCTCAGTATATACACATAGAGGTGAGGTAGATTCTCCTCAGTATATACACATAGAGGTGAGGTAGATCCTCCTCAGTATATACACAGAGAGGTGAGGTAGATTCTCCTCAGTATATACACATAGAGGTGAGGTAGATCCTCCTCAGTTTATACACACAGAGGTGAGGTAGATTCTCCTCAGCATATACTCAGAGGTGAGGTAGATTCTCCTCCGTATATATACATAGAGGTGAGGTAGATTCTCCTGAGTATATACACATAGAGGTGGGCTAGATTCTCCTCAGTATATACACATAGAGGTGCGGTAGATTCCCCTCGGTATATACATGTGGAGGTGAGGCAGATTCTACTCTGTATATACAAACAGAGCTGAGGTAGATTCTCCTCAGTATATACACATAGAGCTGAGGTAGATTCTCCTCAGTATATACAAACAGAGCTGAGGTAGATTCTCCTCAGTATATACACATAGAGCTGAGGTAGATTCTCCTCAGTATATACACACAGAGGTGAGGTAGATTCTCCTCAGTATATACACATAGAGGGGAGGTAGATTCTCCTCAGTATATACACAGAGAGGTGAGGTAGATTCTCCTCAGTATATACACATAGAGCTGAGGTTGATCCTCCTCAGTATATACACATAGAGGGGAGGTAGATTCTCCTCAGTATATACACATAGAGGTGAGGTAGATTCTCCTCAATATATACACATAGAGGTGAGGTAGATTCTCCTCAGTATATACACACACAGAGGGGAGGTAGATTCTCCTCAGTATATACACAGAGAGGTGAGGTAGATTCTCCTCATTATATACCCAGATAGAGATGAGGTACATTCTCTTCAGTATATACATAGAGGGAAGGTATATTCTCCTCAGTATATACTCATAGAGGTGAGGTAGATTCTCCTCAGTATATACACGTAGGGGGGGAGGTAGATTCTTCTCAGTATATACACATAGAGGTGAGGTAGATTCTCCTCAGTATATACACATAGAGGGGAGGTAGATTCTCCTCAGTATATACACATAGAGGTGAGGTAGATTCTCCTCAGTATATACACATAGAGGTGAGGTAGATTCTAATCCGTATATATACATAGAGGTGAGGTAGATTCTCCTCAGTATATACACATAGAGGTGAGGTAGATTCTCCTCAGTATATACACATAGAGGGGAGGTAGATTCTCCTCAGTATATACACATAGAGGTGAGATAGATTCTCCTCAGTATATACACATAGAGGTGAGGTAGATTCTCCTCAGTATATACACATAGAGGTGAGGTAGATTCTCCTCAGTATATACACAGATAGAGATGAGGTAGATTCTCTTCAGTATATACATAGTGCTGAGGTAGGTGCTTCTCAGTATATACACATAGGGGGAGGTAGATTCTCCTCAATATATACACATAGAGGTGAGGTAGATTCTCCTCAGTATATACACATAGAGGTGAGGTAGATACTCCTCAGTATATACATATAGAGGTGAGGTAGATTCTCCTCAGTATATACACATAGACGTGAGGCAGATTCTCCTTAGTATATACACATAAAGGTGAGGTACATTCTCCTCAGTATATACACAAAGAGGTGAGGTAGATTCCCTCAGTATATACACATAGAGGGGAGGTAGTTTCTCCTCAGTATATACACATAGAGGGGAGGTAGATTCTCCTCACTATATACACATGGAGGTGAGGTAGATTCTCCTCAGTATATACACATAGAGGTGAGGCAGATTCTCCTCAGTATATACATATAGAGGTGAGGTAGATTCTCCTCAGTATATACATATAGAGGTGAGGTAGATTCTCCTCAGTATATACACATAGACGTGAGGCAGATTCTCCTTAGTATATACACATAGAGGTGAGGTACATTCTCCTCAGTACATACACAAAGAGGTGAGGTAGATTCCCTCAGTATATACACATAGAGGGGAGGTAGATTCTCCTCAGTATATACACATAGAGGGGAGGTAGATTCTCCTCAGTATATACACATAGAGGTGAGGTACATTCTCCTCAGTATATACACAAAGAGGTGAGGTAGATTCCCTCAGTATATACACATAGAGGGGAGGTTGATTCTCCTCAGTATATACACATGGAGGTGAGGTAGATTCTCCTCAGTATATACATATAGAGTTGAGGCAGATTCTCCTCAGTATATACACATAGACGTGAGGCAGATTCTCCTTAGTATATACACAAAGAGGTGAGGTACATTCTCCTCAGTATATACACATAGAGGTGCGGTAGGTTCTCCTCAGTATATACACATAGAGGTGAGGTAGATTCTCCTTAGCATATACACATAGAGGTGAGGTTGATTCTCTTAAGTATATATACACATAGAGGGGAGGTAGATTCTCCTTAGCATATACACATAGAGGTGAGGTTGATTCTCCTAGTATATATACACATGGAGGTGAGGTAGATTCTCCTCAGTATATACACATAGAGGTGCGGTAGGTTCTCCTCAGTATATACACATAGAGGTGAGGTAGATTCTCCTTAGCATATACACATAGAGGTGAGGTTGATTCTCTTAAGTATATATACACATAGAGGGGAGGTAGATTCTCCTCAGTATATACACATAGAGGGGAGGTAGATTCTCCTCAGTATATACACATAGAGGTGAGGTAGATTCTCCTCAGTATATACACATAGAGGTGAGGTAGATTCTCCTCAGTATATACACATAGAGGTGAGGTAGATTCTCCTCAGTATATACACATAGAGGTGAGGTTGATTCTCCTCAATATATACACATAGAGGGGAGGTAGAGTCTCCACAGTATATACACATAGAACTGAGGTAGATTCTCCTCAGTATATACAAACAGAGCTGAGGTAGATTCTCCTCAGTATATACACATAGAGCTGAGGTAGATTCTCCTCAGCATATACACATAGAGCTGAGGTTGATCCTCCTCAGTATATACACATAGAGGTGAGGTAGATTCTCCTCATTATATACCCAGATAGAGGTGAGGTACATTCTCCTCAGTATATACACAGATAGAGATGAGGTAGATTCTCCTCAGTATATACACATAGAGGGGAGGTAGATTCTCCTTAGCATATACACAGAGGTGAGGTTGATTCTCCTAGTATATATACACATGAAGGTGAGGTAGATTCTCCTCAGTATATACACATAGAGGTGAGGTAGATTCTCCTCAGTATATACACATAGAGGTGAGGTAGATTCTCCTCAGTATATACACATAGAGGGGAGAGAGATTCTCCTCAGTATATACACATAGAGGTGAGGTAGATTCTCCTCAGTATATACACATAGAGGTGAGGTTGATTCTCCTCAATATATACACATAGAGGTGAGTCAGATTCTCCACAGTATATACACATAGAGGTGAGGTAGATTCCCCTCAGTATATACACAGAGAGGTGAGGTAGATTCTCCTCAGTATATACACATAGAGGTGAGGTAGATTCTCCTTAGTATATACACACAGAGGTGAGGTAGATTCTCCTCAGTATATACACATAGAGGTGAGGTAGATTCTCCTCAGTATATACACACAGAGGGGAGGTAGATTCTCCTCAGTATATACACACAGAGGTGAGGTGGATTCTCCTCAGTATATACACATAGAGGTGAGGTAGATTCTACTCAGTATATACACAGAGGTGAGGTAGATTCTCCTCAGTATATACACATAGAGGTGAGGTAGATTCTCCTCAGTATATACACATAGAGGTGAGGTAGATTCTCCTCAGTATATACACACAGAGGTGTTGTAGATTCTCCTCAGTATATACACACAGAGGTGAGGTAGAGTCTCCTCAGTATATACACATAGAGGTGAGGTAGATTCTCCTCAGTATATACGCATAGAGGGGAGGTAGATTCTCCTCAGTATATACACTAAGAGGTGAGGTAGATTCTCCTCAGTATATACACACAGAGGTGAGGTAGATTCTCCTCAGTATATACACAGAGAGCTGAGGTAGATTCTCCTCAGTATATACACATAGAGGTGAGGTAGATTCTCCTCAGTATATACACATAGAGGGGAGGTAGATTCTCCTCAGTATATACACATAGAGGGGAGGTAGATTCTCCTCAGTATATACACTAAGAGGTGAGGTAGATTCTCCTCAGTATATACACTAAGAGGTGAGGTAGATTCTCCTCAGTATATACACATAGAGGGGAGGTAGATTCTCCTCAGTATATACACATAGAGGGGAGGTAGATTCTCCTCAGTATATACACATAGAGGGGAGGTAGATTCTCCTCAGTATATACGCATAGAGGGGAGGTAGATTCTCTTCAGTATATACACATAGAGGGGAGGTAGATTCTCCTCAGTATATACACATAGAGGGGAGGTAGATTCTCCTCAGTATATACGCATAGAGGGGAGGTAGATTCTCCTCAGTATATACGCATAGAGGGGAGGTAGATTCTCCTCAGTATATACACATAGAGGGGAGGGAGATTCTCCTCAGTATATACACATAGAGGGGAGGTAGATGCTCCTCAGTATATACACATAGAGGTGAGGTAGATTCTCCTCAGTATATACACATAGCGGGGAGGTAGATTCTCCTCAGTATATACACATAGAGGTGAGGTAGATTCTCCACAGTATATACACATAGAGGTGAGGTAGAGTCTCCTCAGTATATACAGATAGAGGGGAGGTAGAGTCTCCTCAGTATATACACATAGAGGTGAGGTAGATTCTCCTCAGTATATACACATAGAGGTGAGGTAGATTCTCCTCAGTATATACACATAGAGGTGAGGTAGATTCTCCTCAGTATATACACATAGAGGTGAGGTAGATTCTCCTCAGTATATACGCATAGAGGTGAGGTAGATTCTCCTCAGTATATACGCATAGAGGTGAGGTAGATTCTCCTCAGTATATACGCATAGAGGTGAGGTAGATTCTACTCAGTATATACACATAGAGGGGAGGTAGAGTCTCCTCAGTATATACACACAGAGGTGATGTAGATTCTCCTCAGTATATACACACAGAGGTGAGGTTGATTCTCCTCAGTATATACACATAGAGGGGAGGTAGATTCCCCTTAGTATATACACATAGAGGTGAGGTAGATTCTCCTCAGTATATACACATAGAGGGGAGGTAGATTCTCCTCAGTATATACGCATAGAGGGGAGGTAGAGTCTCCTCAGTATATACACAGAGGTGAGGTAGATTCTCCTCAGTATATACACATAGTGGTGAGGTAGATTCTCCTCAGTATATACACATAGTGGTAGGGTAGGTTTCATCAGTATATACACATAGAGGGGAGGTAGAGTCTCCTCAGTATATACATATAGAGGGGAGGTAGAGTCTCCTCAGTATATACATATAGAGGGTAGGTAGAGTCTCCTCAGTATATACATATAGAGGGGAGGTAGAGTCTCCTCAGTATATACATATAGAGGGGAGGTAGAGTCTCCTCAGTATATACACTTAGAGGGGAGGTAGATTCTCCTCAGTATATACACATAGATATAATGTCCCTAGGCTTTATGGTGTCTGAGATAAAAACTCTATCATGTACCGAGGATTTTTGCACAATTTTTATACTTAGAGTTGACTAATGGAGTTGGGAGCCCTTCTCTGTTCCTCTGTACGACCTAAAGAACGCCCCTGCTGAATGTCATGTTTGTACGACACTGGGAAGTTAGAGAATAAGTGTGAGCCTGTAAGGCTCCTGTCCACGGGGATGGGGGGGGGGGGAGTTCATTGCGTTCCCCGCAGCGATAATACGACCGCGGGAAATGCAGTGAAAGCTCTCCAGAGCGTTGCTGTAAAGAGCGCTTCCCCCCGCCCACGAGCGGAGAATCATTGCGATTCTCCGCTCACGGCTGGCAGCATGCAGCGATTTGCCACGATTCTCCGTGGTCTGCCTATTTGTCAGATAGGCTGACTGGCGGAGATCCGTCTGCCGGCTCCTGCTCCCAGGCGGTGGCTCCCATGGCGGAGATCTGCCGCAGGATACCGCCACGCCCATGTGCAGGCAGCCTTAGTCAGTCATTGAGACAGTCAGTCATTGAGACAGTGAGTGAGGTCCTTCGCCTATATATACAGACATCCCCGCACACATGATATACAGAGAGGTGTTATACATACACACCCATACTATAAACACCTACTGATCAGCCATAACATGGTGGACATCTTGGGGGTCTGTGACATCACTCACCCGCACTCTGATGACATTGATCTCTACCACCAGCAGCAGGCCATACAGGATCGCCAGTAGTCCGGTGAGGCAGAAACGCAACTGCAGAAAGCCAACGCCGTTGTCACAGAATTTCACAAACTTGATGGTTTTGGTAACAAACGCTAATGTCCAGTACACCAGTAATGCTGGGGGAGGGAAGAGATCCTGTTACTACCCAAAGTATTGCATCGGTAACACTTAACTATACAGTAGACTGCCTCTCCATACTACACAGACCTGTATTATCTGCTGTACAGTAGACTGTCTCTCCATACAACACAGACCTGTATTATCTGCTGTACAGTAGACTGTCTCTCCATACTACACAGACCTGTATTATCTGCTGTACAGTAGACTGTCTCTCCATACTACACAGACCTGTATTATCCGCTGTACAGTAGACTGTCTCTCCATACTACACAGACCCGTATTATCTGCTGTACAGTAGACTGCCCCTCCATACTACACAGACCTGTATTATCTGCTGTACAGTAGACTGTCTCTCCATACTACACAGACCCGTATTATCTGCTGTACAGTAGACTGTCTCTCCATACTACACAGACCTGTATTATCTGCTGTACAGTAGACTGTCTCTCCATACTACACAGACCTGTATTATCTGCTGTACAGTAGACTGCCCCTCCATACTACACAGACCTGTATTATCTGCTGTACAGTAGACTGTCCCTCTATACTACACAGACCTGTATTATCTGCTGTACAGTAGACTGTCTCTCCATACTACACAGACCTGTATTATCTGCTGTACAGTAGACTGTCTCTCCATACTACACAGACCTGTATTATCCGCTGTACAGTAGACTGTCTCTCCATACTATACAGACCTGTATTATCTGCTGTACAGTAGACTGTCTCTCCATACTACACAGACCTGTATTATCTGCTGTACAGTAGACTGTCTCTCCATACTGCACAGACCTGTATCATCCGCTGTACAGTATACTGTCCCTCCATACTGCACAGACCTGTATTATCTGCCGTACAGTAGACTGTCTCTCCATACTACACAGACCTGTATTATCTGCCGTACAGTAGACTGTCTCTCCATACTACACAGACCTGTATTATCTGCTGTACAGTACACTGCCCCTCCATACTGCACAGACCTGTATTATCTGCTGTACAGTAGACTGCCCCTCCATACTACACAGACCCGTATTATCTGCTGTACAGTAGACTGTCTCTCCATACTACACAGACCTGTATTATCTGCTGTACAGTAGACTCTCTCCATACTACACAGACCTGTATTATCTGCTGTACAGTAGACTGTCCCTCCATACTACACAGACCTGTATTATCTGCTGTACAGTAGACTGTCTCTCCATACTACACAGACCTGTATTATCTGCCGTACAGTAGACTGTCTCTCCATACTACACAGACCTGTATTATCTGCTGTACAGTACACTGCCCCTCCATACTGCACAGACCTGTATTATCTGCTGTACAGTAGACTGTCTCTCCATACTACACAGACCTGTATTATCTGCTGTACAGTAGACTGTCTCTCCATACTACACAGACCTGTATTATCTGCTGTACAGTAGACTGTCTCTCCATACTACACAGACCTGTATTATCTGCTGTACAGTAGACTGCCCCTCCATACTACACAGACCTGTATTATCTGCTGTACAGTAGACTGCCCCTCCATACTACACAGACCCGTATTATCTGCTGTACAGTAGACCGTCTCTCCATACTACACAGACCTGTATTATCTGCTGTACAGTAGACTGCCTCTATACTACACAGACCTGTATTATCTGCTGTACAGTAGACTCTCTCCATACTACACAGACCTGTATTATCTGCTGTACAGTAGACTGTCTCTCCATACTACACAGACCTGTATTATCTGCTGTACAGTAGACTGTCTCTCCATACTACACAGACCTGTATTATCTGCTGTACAGTAGACTGTCTCTCCATACTACACAGACCTGTATTATCTGCTGTACAGTAGACTGTCTCTCTATACTACACAGACCTGTATTATCTGCTGTACAGTAGACTGTCTCTCCATACTGCACAGACCTGTATTATCTGCTGTACAGTAGGCTGTCTCTCCATACTACACAGACCTGTATTATATGCTGTACAGTAGGCTGTCTCTCCATACTACACAGACCTGTATTATATGCTGTACAGTAGACTGTCTCTCCATACTACACAGACCCGTATTATCCGCTGTACAGTAGACTGCCCCTCCATACTACACAGACCTGTATTATCCGCTGTACAGTAGACTGTCTCTCCATACTACACAGACCTGTATTATCTGCTGTACAGTAGACTGCCCCTCCATACTACACAGACCTGTATTATCTGCTGTACAGTAGACTGTCCCTCCATACTACACAGACCTGTATTATCTGCTGTACAGTAGACTGTCTCTCCATACTATACAGACCTGTATTATCTGCTGTACAGTAGACTGTCTCTCCATACTACACAGACCTGTATTATCTGCTGTACAGTAGACTGCCTCTTCATACTACACAGACCTGTATTATCTGCTGTACAGTAGACTGCCCCTCCATACTACACAGACCTGTATTATCTGCTGTACAGTAGACTGCCTCTTCATACTACACAGACCTGTATTATCTGCTGTACAGTAGACTGCCTCTCCATACTACACAGACCTGTATTATCTGCTGTACAGTAGACTGTCTCTCCATACTACACAGACCTGTATTATCTGCTGTACAGTAGACTGTCTCTCCATACTACACAGACCTGTATTATCTGCTGTACAGTAATCTGCCCCTCCATACTGCACAGACCTGTATTATCTGCTGTACAGTAGACTGTCTCTCCATACTACACAGACCTGTATTATCTGCTGTACAGTAGACTGTCTCTCCATACTACACAGACCTGTATTATCTGCTGTACAGTAGACTGTCTCTCCATACTACACAGACCTGTATTATCTGCTGTACAGTAGACTGTCCCTCCATACTACACAGACCTGTATTATCTGCTGTACAGTAGACTGTCTCTTCATACTACACAGACCTGTATTATCTGCTGTACAGTAGACTGTCTCTCCATACTACACAGACCTGTATTATCTGCTGTACAGTAGACTGTCTCTCCATACTACACAGACCTGTATTATCTGCTGTACAGTAGACTGTCTCTCCATACTGCACAGACCTGTATTATCTGCTGTACAGTAGACTGTCTCTCCATACTACACAGACCCGTATTATCTGCTGTACAGTAGACTGTCTCTCCATACTGCACAGACCTGTATTATCTGCTGTACAGTAGACTGTCTCTCCATACTACACAGACCTGTATTATCTGCTGTACAGTAGACTGTCTCTCCATACTACACAGACCCGTATTATCTGCTGTACAGTAGACTGTCTCTCCATACTACACAGACCTGTATTATCTGCTGTACAGTAGACTGTCTCTCCATACTACACAGACCTGTATTATCTGCTGTACAGTAGACTGTCTCTCCATACTACACAGACCTGTATTATCTGCTGTACAGTAGACTGTCCCTCCATACTACACAGACCTGTATTATCTGCTGTACAGTAGACTGTCTCTCCATACTATACAGACCTGTATTATCTGCTGTACAGTAGACTGTCTCTCCATACTACACAGACCTGTATTATCTGCTGTACAGTAGACTGTCTCTCCATACTACACAGACCTGTATTATCTGCTGTACAGTAGACTGTCTCTCCATACTACACAGACCTGTATTATCTGCTGTACAGTAGACTGCCCCTCCATACTGCACAGACCTGTATTATCTGCTGTACAGTAGACTGTCTCTCCATACTACACAGACCTGTATTATCTGCTGTACAGTAGACTGCCCCTCCATACTACACAGACCTGTATTATCTGCTGTACAGTAGACTGTCCCTCCATACTACACAGACCTGTATTATCTGCTGTACAGTAGACTGTCTCTTCATACTACACAGACCTGTATTATCTGCTGTACAGTAGACTGTCTCTCCATACTACACAGACCTGTATTATCTGCTGTACAGTAGACTGTCTCTCCATACTACACAGACCTGTATTATCTGCTGTACAGTAGACTGTCTCTCCATACTGCACAGACCTGTATTATCTGCTGTACAGTAGACTGTCTCTCCATACTACACAGACCCGTATTATCTGCTGTACAGTAGACTGTCTCTCCATACTGCACAGACCTGTATTATCTGCTGTACAGTAGACTGCCCCTCCATACTACACAGACCTGTATTATCTGCTGTACAGTAGACTGTCTCTCCATACTACACAGACCTGTATTATCTACTGTACAGTAGACTGCCTCTCCATACTACACAGACCTGTATTATCTGCTGTACAGTAGACTGTCTCTCCATACTACACAGACCTGTATTATCTGCTGTACAGTAGACTGTCTCTCCATACTACACAGTCCTGTATTATCTGCTGTACAGTAGACTGCCTCTCCATACTACACAGACCTGTATTATCTGCTGTACAGTAGACTGTCTCTCCATACTACACAGACCTGTATTATCTGCTGTACAGTAGACTGTCTCTCCATACTACACAGACCTGTATTATCCGCTGTACAGTAGACTGTCTCTCCATACTACACAGACCTGTATTATCTGCTGTACAGTAGACTGTCTCTCCATACTACACAGACCTGTATTATCTGCTGTACAGTAGACTGTCTCTCCATACTACACAGACCCGTATTATCTGCTGTACAGTAGACTGCCCCTCCATACTACACAGACCCGTATTATCTGCTGTACAGTAGACTGTCTCTCCATACTGCACAGACCCGTATTATCTGCTGTACAGTAGACTGCCCCTCCATACTACACAGACCTGTATTATCTGCTGTACAGTAGACTGTCCCTCCATACTACACAGACCTGTATTATCTGCTGTACAGTAGACTGTCTCTCCATACTACACAGACCTGTATTATCTGCTGTACAGTAGACTGTCTCTCCATACTACACAGACCTGTATTATCTGCTGTACAGTAGACTGCCTCTCCATACTACACAGACCTGTATTATCTGCTGTACAGTAGACTGTCTCTCCATACTACACAGACCTGTATTATCTGCTGTACAGTAGACTGTCTCTCCATACTACACAGACCTGTATTATCTGCTGTACAGTAGACTGTCTCTCCATACTACACAGACCTGTATTATCTGCTGTACAGTAGACTGCCCCTCCATACTACACAGACCTGTATTATCTGCTGTACAGTAGACTGTCTCTCCATACTACACAGACCTGTATTATCTGCTGTACAGTAGACTGTCTCTCCATACTACACAGACCTGTATTATCTGCTGTACAGTAGACTGTCTCTCCATACTACACAGACCTGTATTATCTGCTGTACAGTAGACTGTCTCTCCATACTACACAGACCTGTATTATCTGCTGTACAGTAGACTGTCTCTCCATACTACACAGACCTGTATTATCTGCTGTACAGTAGACTGTCTCTCCATACTACACAGACCTGTATTATCTGCTGTACAGTAGACTGTCTCTCCATACTACACAGACCTGTATTATCTGCTGTACAGTAGACTGTCTCTCCATACTACACAGACCTGTATTATCTGCTGTACAGTAGACTGCCTCTCCATACTACACAGACCTGTATTATCTGCTGTACAGTAGACTGTCTCTCCATACTACACAGACCTGTATTATCTGCTGTACAGTAGACTGTCTCTCCATACTGCACAGACCTGTATTATCTGCTGTACAGTAGACTGTCTCTCCATACTACACAGACCTGTATTATCTGCTGTACAGTAGACTGCCTCTCCATACTACACAGACCTGTATTATCTGCTGTACAGTAGACTGTCTCTCCATACTGCACAGACCTGTATTATCTGCTGTACAGTAGACTGTCTCTCCATACTACACAGACCTGTATTATCTGCTGTACAGTAGACTGTCTCTCCATACTGCACAGACCTGTATTATCTGCTGTACAGTAGACTGTCTCTCCATACTACACAGACCTGTATTATCTGCTGTACAGTAGACTGTCTCTCCATACTACACAGACCTGTATTATCTGCTGTACAGTAGACTGCCCCTCCATACTACACAGACCTGTATTATCTGCTGTACAGTAGACTGTCTCTCCATACTACACAGACCTGTATTATCTGCTATACAGTAGACTGTCTCTCCATACTACACAGACCTGTATTATCTGCTGTACAGTAGACTGTCTCTCCATACTACACAGACCTGTATTATCTGCTGTACAGTAGACTGTCTCTCCATACTACACAGACCTGTATTATCTGCTGTACAGTAGACTGTCCCTCCATACTACACAGACCTGTATTATCTGCTGTACAGTAGACTGTCCCTCCATACTGCACAGACCTGTATTATCTGCTGTACAGTAGACTGTCTCTCCATACTACACAGACCTGTATTATCTGCTGTACAGTAGACTGTCTCTCCATACTACACAGACCTGTATTATCTGCTGTACAGTAGACTGTCTCTCCATACTACACAGACCTGTATTATCTGCTGTACAGTAGACTGTCTCTCCATACTACACAGACCTGTATTATCTGCTGTACAGTAGACTGTCCCTCCATACTACACAGACCTGTATTATCTGCTGTACAGTAGACTGTCTCTCCATACTACACAGACCTGTATTATCTGCTGTACAGTAGACTGTCTCTCCATACTACACAGACCTGTATTATCTGCTGTACAGTAGACTGTCCCTCCATACTACACAGACCTGTATTATCTGCTGTACAGTAGACTGCCCCTCCATACTACACAGACCTGTATTATCTGCAGTACAGTAGACTGCCTCTCCATACTACACAGACCTCTATTATCTGCTGTACAGTAGACTGCCCCTCCATACTACACAGACCTGTATTATCTGCTGTACAGTAGACTGTCTCTCCATACTACACAGACCTGTATTATCTGCAGTACAGTAGACTGTCTCTCCATACTACACAGACCTGTATTATCTGCAGTACAGTAGACTGCCCCTCCATACTACACAGACCTGTATTATCTGCTGTACAGTAGACTGCCCCTCCATACTACACAGACCTGTATTATCTGCTGTACAGTAGACTGCCTCTCCATACTACACAGACCTGTATTATCTGCTGTACAGTAGACTGTCCCTCCATACTACACAGACCTGTATTATCTGCTGTACAATAGACTGTCTCTCCATACTACACAGACCTGTATTATCTGCTGTACAGTAGACTGTCTCTCCATACTACACAGACCTGTATTATCTGCTGTACAGTAGACTGCCTCTCCATACTACACAGACCTCTATTATCTGCTGTACAGTAGACTGCCCCTCCATACTACACAGACCTGTATTATCTGCTGTACAGTAGACTGTCTCTCCATACTACACAGACCTGTATTATCTGCAGTACAGTAGACTGTCTCTCCATACTACACAGACCTGTATTATCTGCTGTACAGTAGACTGCCCCTCCATACTGTACAGACCTGTATTATCTGCTGTACAGTAGACTGTCTCTCCATACTACACAGACCTGTATTATCTGCTGTACAGTAGACTGTCTCTCCATACTATACAGACCTGTATTATCTGCTGTACAGTAGACTGTCTCTCCATACTACACAGACCTGTATTATCTGCTACAGTAGACTGTCCCTCCATACTACACAGACCTGTATTATCTGCTGTACAGTAGACTGTCTCTCCATACTACACAGACCTGTATTATCTGCTGTACAGTAGACTGTCTCTCCATACTACACAGACCTGTATTATCTGCTGTACAGTAGACTGCCCCTCCATACTACACAGACCTGTATTATCTGCTGTACAGTAGACTGTCTCTCCATACTACACAGACCTGTATTATCCGCTGTACAGTAGACTGTCTCTCCATACTACACAGACCTCTATTATCTGCTGTACAGTAGACTGTCTCTCCATACTACACAGACCTGTATTATCTGCTGTACAGTAGACTGTCTCTCCATACTACACAGACCTGTATTATCTGCTGTACAGTAGACTGTCTCTCCATACTACACAGACCTGTATTATCCGCTGTACAGTAGACTGTCTCTCCATACTACACAGACCTCTATTATCTGCTGTACAGTAGACTGTCTCTCCATACTACACAGACCTGTATTATCTGCTGTACAGTAGACTGTCTCTCCATACTACACAGACCCGCATTATCTGCTGTACAGTAGACTGTCTCTCCATACTGCACAGACCTGTATTATCTGCTGTACTGTAGACTGCCTCTCCATACTACACAGACCTCTATTATCTGCTGTACAGTAGACTGCCTCTCCATACTACACAGACCTGTATTATCTGCTGTACAGTAGACTGTCTCTCCATACTACACAGACCTGTATTATCTGCTGTACAGTAGACTGTCTCTCCATACTACACAGACCTGTATTATCTGCTGTACAGTAGACTGTCTCTCCATACTACACAGACCTGTATTATCTGCTGTACAGTAGACTGTCTCTCCATACTACACAGACCTGTATTATCTGCTGTACAGTAGACTGCCCCTCCATACTACACAGACCTGTATTATCTGCTGTACAGTAGACTGTCTCTCCATACTGCACAGACCTGTATTATCTGCTGTACAGTAGACTGTCTCTCCATACTACACAGACCTGTATTATCCGCTGTACAGTAGACTGTCTCTCCATACTACACAGACCTGTATTATCTGCTGTACAGTAGACTGTCTCTCCATGAGAGGTAAACTTCATGAGAAATCGCAGTTTGTCGCTAAAGCTCGGGGCCGGATCGGGCCCTGCAGGGGCCCATGAGAGTAGGCCCTGCATGACAGGAGGCTGGAACCGGCACACATCATGGGGCGGAGCTACGCGATGATGCTTACAAGGGGGCGGAGCCAAAATGCCGATGCTGCCGAGCGGAGCCGAAGGGAGAAGAAGGGAGAAGACGGATCTGCGCAAGCGCGTCTAAAAAGGCAAGAAGACACCGAAATTAGACGGAACCATGGCGACGGGGACGCTAGCAACGGAGCAGGTAAGTGAATAACTTCTGTATGGCTCATATTTAATGCACGATGTATATTACAAAGTGCATTAATATGGCCATACAGAAGTGTATAGACCCACTTGATTTCGCGAGACCACCCCTTTAGGGAATGGAGCGGGTAGGATAGGGTTAATAAATAATAAAAGTAAGTTTGGGAAAGGAAGGGGGGGGAAGGACATAGGAGAGTGGGCTATTTATATTTAATTTAATTGGTTAAGGGTTAAGTAAGGGGAGGGGTTAAAAGTACTCATAAAAAGGGTAGTTTGGGCGGGAGCGCCATTTTAAAATCTGGTATTAGCTGTGTGACATACCAGAGTGATATCAGAGTAAGAAAGCAGGGAGACTTACTATGGCTTCGGTTGAGGAAGTGTTAGAGCAGCTGAGGGCAGCAGCGGAGCGCCACCCGGCAGGGTGGCTACAGCAGGAGGTAGCCGGCATGCTGAGCGTTTCAGCGGCAACATCGGGTCCAGCGGCAGAGGCAGGAGCAGCGGCGACGTCTGAGATGAGTGGGAGAGCGCGGCGCGCGCGCAGGACCCGTCCTCCGACAAGGCTCATAGCGGAGGAGAATGAGCCACTACCCAGGCGCAGGTACAGGAGCCCCTCTGGGGACCCTTTGGCCGGTCGTCCTGCTCCCAGAGCAAAGGGAGCCAGTGATAGACCGGTCAGGAGGAATCCGGCAAGCCGGCCTGGGTTAACGGCTTCTCGCAGGTCCCGCTCTCCTCGGGGGGCGGGGCTAGCGGAGCCTGTAATGAGAGCCACAGGAGAAGCAACGGCTGGTGCCTTGGATGATGCACCGGTCCGGGTGCCAGCCAGGCAGCGTGAGGCGCGCGAGGGGCCATCTGAGGGAGGATCTAGAGGCAGGACGGTCGGCTCAAGGAGAGCAGGGCCGGGTATGGAAGATGACCAGCAACATGAAAATCTGCCCAGGGCAACGGTGCGTTCGGCTGAGCGCACCAGTGAGAGGAGTTTGTCAGGCGACAGTGCAGCTGCAGGACCATCAAGGGGCTTTATCAGGTCGGCCGTTATGGTGCCGACACAGCACGAGCATCCGGGTGGCTCGGGTCGCGTTGAGGACTCCATGGCGTACAGGAGGACGGAGATTCTACAGGATCCGCGCAGTACGGCTGGTGGGGACACAGCGCCCATGCGGCCTGGTGAGCAAATGTTATCATATTTGTCTTTATCGCTAGATAGAAATGCTATGCAGGATAGTAATATATTGCATGATAGGAATGTTATGCAGGATAGTGATATATTGCATGATAGGAATGTTATGCAGGATAGTAATATATTGCATGATAGAAATGTAATGTCAGACGCAGTGCGGGGTAGAAGTGTTATGCATTGTAGAAATGTGATGCAAGATAGCAATACAATGCAAGAGAGTGATATAATCCATGCTGGCGGTAATGTGGGGGTTGGGGGAGTAGGTGATAGAGAAAGGGGGGGGGGCAACAGTGAGGCTGATCTAAGTCAGTTATTGGGTAATGTGCGGGAAATCTTGGTAAGGTGTGAAAGGGGGTTAGCGTCAAGGGGCCTGAGTGGTCCGTCGCCTGTGGCGGCTTGGCTAGCAAGGGGGGGGGCCGGTTCGGCAAATGATGCAGGGACATTAATGCATAGTCAGCCGGTCAGTACAGCATCGGCAACGTCAGGGGTAACAGTCGCCGTTCAGACAGAGAAGGACGGGAATGCGGTGCGGCTTGATGACAAGGCTAAGGGAGAGGTGTATGTGTGCTTTGAGGGTCCTTTGGGGGCACACCTGAAAAAAGAGATCAAAGAAAAGATCTGGCGGGACGAGTACGTGGAGATATTCTCTCTACTCCCGTTGGAAAAATTTAATCTAGAAAAGGGAAAAAGGACGGAATACAAGAAGGAGGAAGAGGAAAAGAGGCGGTGGCGATTGATCCCGCAAACTTTTCAGAATTGGTTACAGGCGTTTGCAATATTGGCGAGCGTTATTGGCGAAAAGAATCCCGAGAATTGTTCAGGTTTATTCTGTTACCTGGACGCCATAGGAGAGGCGTACCGTACATACGGGGGGCAAACTTGGCTCCGTTATGACGAACAATTTCGTCAGCGGAAGGCGGTTAGGCCCAGCATCCGATGGGACCATAAGGACATCGGTCTATGGCTTAGAGTGATGGCCCCGGTTAGACACGGGCATCCCTTTCAGGGAGGAGCCGGCACAGCCGGCACAAGTGGGGTTTCTGGGAGCGGACAACAGGGGGGACAAGCAGGAGGTAAAAAGCCAGGAGTTTGCTGGCAATTTAATGAGGGAAAATGTAAATTTGGAGCGACATGCAAGTTCAAGCACGTCTGCTCAGTTTGTGAAGGCGCATCTCACGGCGCCTCTCGCTGCTTCAGAAAGGATAAGGGAAAAGGGGGGGGAAGCAATTGGAAAAGGGATGACACCGGTGAATCTTCAAAGGATGGTCCCCTATCTAAATAGATACCCGGATAAAGAAAAGGGGTTATTTTTGTTTGAAGGTTTTGAACAGGGTTTTAGGATACCGCAACCAAGGCATCAAGTTCCGTTTTCGTTGAAAAACTTGAAGTCGGCGGCGGAGCATAGGGAGGTTGTGCATGAAAAATTGTTTAAGGAGGTTAGTTTAGGTAGAATGGCGGGCCCATTTGAGACCCCACCTTGGGAGGATTTTGTGGTGTCACCGCTAGGGGTGGTCCCTAAAAAAGAGCCGAACAAATTTCGGCTCATTCATCACTTGTCGTACCCAAAAGGGGCATCAGTAAATGATGGGATCGACCCAGAACTCTGTTCGGTGGTATACACATCGTTTGATGCAGCCGTAAAATGGGTACGCAAGTATGGGATGGGGGCGACGCTAGCGAAAACTGATATTGAATCAGCATTTCGTTTGTTGCCGGTGCACCCAGACAGTTGTCGTTTGCTGGGTTGTTATTGGGATGGGATGTTTTTTGTAGACAGATGTCTACCAATGGGGTGTTCAGTTTCATGCGCTTACTTTGAAGCGTTCAGTTCTTTTTTGGAGTGGGTGATTTGTGACGTGGCAGGGATTCAGTCTGTCATCCATTACTTAGATGACTTCTTGTGTATAGGGCCGGCAAATAATGATATTTGCAAGAACCTTCTGGACACGGTGCAATGGGTCGCATGTCATTTCGGTGTGCCATTGGCTCCGGAAAAAACGGAAGGCCCTACAACATGTTTGAGTTTTCTAGGAATTGTAATTGACACTGTGGCCATGGAGTGTCGTTTGCCGCCAGAGAAGTTGTCTTCTTTGGAGCACGATCTACTTAAGGTACAGTCAAGCAGAAAAGTGACGCTTAAAGATCTGCAATCCTTATTAGGGAAACTAAATTTTGCTTGCAGGATTATGCCCATGGGGCGAGTCTTTAGTAGAAAAATGGCTAGGGCAACGGCGGGAGTTAAATCTCCTCACCATTTCATTAGGGTCACAAAGGAAATGAAAGCTGACTTATCAGTTTGGCTGTCATTCCTTGGAAAATATAATGGGCGGTCAATTATGATGGAAAAAGGGGTTGATAATGTGGATTGGGAACTGTTCACTGATGCCGCAGGGGGCACAGGTTTTGGTGCAATCTTTAGAAAACAATGGTGTGCGGCGGCATGGCCAAAGGAATGGGTGGAAGCAGGTTTGGTTAAAAATCTGGTGGTGTTAGAGTTATTCCCCATTGTCGTGGCAGTGGCAATTTGGGGAGATTGGTTTCGTAATAAAAAAGTTAGGTTTTGTTGTGACAATCTAGGGGTTGTGCAAGCTATCAACGCACTAAGTGCGCACTCGCCCCCAGTGGTGGACTTGTTACGGCATTTGGTTTTGTTGTGTTTGTCACTTAACACATGGATAATTGCTGTGCATGTTCCGGGGATTGAGAACGCCATTGCTGACTCAATTTCTCGCTTTCAGTGGGAGCGTTTTCGAACATTGGTGCCGGATGCGGAGGAGGAAGGAATTCGATGCCCTCAAGAACTTTGGAGTCTGGTAGACGTGCAGCGGAGCACCTTATAAGACGATCTTTAGCTGAGAATACGCGGAAAGCGTATGATTCGGCATGGAAGGAGTGGGAACGTTGGGTGGGAATTTTGGGGGAAGTCCATAGTGATGAAGATAGGACAGGGGCGTTGTTATGGTTATTGAGTGAGGCGTCTAGTAGCGGTTGGTCAGTGGCTAAGGTGGATCGCATTATGGCGGCCATAGCGTTTAATTTTAAATTGCAAGGTTGGAGGGATGTTACTAAAGAGTTTATAGTACGGCAAGCTTTAAAAGGTTTTAGAAAAGGAAAACGGGGAAAAGATGGTAGACGGCCGATATCTTTTGCCGTTTTGGAGAATTTGGGGAAGGCATTGGAGGTGGTTTGTCACAACTCATTTGAATCAAGTTTGTTTAAGGCGGCGTTCTCCTTAGCCTTTTTCGGGGCTTTTCGTATCAGTGAGTTGGTATCACCCAGCACGAAAATGGGGGGCGGTCTGCTGTGCACAGATGTTACGTTATTGAGGGACCAGTTGGAAATTTGGTTGAGAAGCTCCAAGACCGACCAATTAGGAAAAGGGAAAAAGATTGTCCTGGGGTCAGTACCTGGGGCACGTATGTGTCCGGTGGGGTGTGTGAAGAATCTGATGGAAGTTTTGGTAATAAAGGATGGTCCGTTATTGCAGCATAGGAATGGCCTTTACCTATCAAAGTTTCAATTTAGTGCAGTGTTGAAAAAGGCGCTGGAGCAGTTAGGCCTTGAAAGAGTGGGTTATTCGTCCCATTCTTTTAGGATTGGTGCGGCTACAGAGGCTGCAGAATGGGGTTTGAGCCCGTCAGTGGTGCAAAAAATTGGGAGATGGGAATCAAAAAGATACCAAATCTATATTAGACCTGAGGGTTGGTTTAATGATAGAGGATGAGACACACACACACAAAAAAAAAAAAAAAAAAAAAAAAAAAACAGTTTTGGGGTATGTATACACATTTGAACGGATATTTGATTATTGGATTCTTTGTGTTTGGTTTTGTCTTGACAGGTCAAGATCCAGCGCTGGTTTGGATCGTCGGCCACTCTTTTGTGTTCTGGGCAGCTGATCGAGCTAAGCTGAGACCAGAAGGCCGTCAGCTTGGGTTTTCAAGGGATGACGCGATTATCCGCTGGATTGGTATGAGGGGTATGATGTGGGGCAGGGTGCTTCCGGAGGTAAAAGGGTTTGTGGAGCTAGACAAGGCACCGGACATCTTAGTGCTGCATGCCGGTGGCAATGACCTGGGTGGAAGACCTGCGAGGGAGATACGGAGGGATATACAGCATGACTTCTTGCGCATGCGAAGGTTATTCCCGGACATGATCATAGTTTGGTCGGAGATCTTGCCTAGGAAAACGTGGCGGATGGCGAGATCAGTAGAAAAGATAAACAAAGCTCGCATTAAAATTAATAGGCACATTTCGAATTTTGTCGTTCGGAATGGAGGGGTAAAGATTCGCCACCATGATCTTGAAGGGGGTTATGGGGGTTACTGGAGGAGTGACGGGGTACACCTCAACGAGGTTGGTACCGATATGTGGACACTGGCGATCCAAGAGGGGATAGAGAGGGCTCTGAGATTGTGGGGGCTGCGCAGACTTAGGGAGTAAGTTCTGCTGGCTGTGGCGGACGGGGGGAGGGGTCCTTGGAGGCTGAGTTGGTATGTTGGGTGAAAGGAAGTATTGGTGGGGACGGCCTCACCGGTATTATCACCCTGGTGTTATGGTGTTGGGGCTGGTGTGTGGGAGAAGGCCAGGGAAGGGATCCCGGGTGGCCTTAAGGTATTTTTGTTCTTCTAGCATCCCGGTGGAGGGGGGCTAGTGGTGTCTCCGAGGCGGGTGACGGCTGGAGGCAAGGTACGGGTTTATTTATTTATTTAACACCAGACCCCCTTTTGGGTAATTTTGGTATTTTTGGTTGCCTCCAGGGCCTCCCCTCGTATTAAAAGGTTAAAATAATTGTATGTGTTTTTTGTTTAATAAACTTGGCTGCTGTGGCCAAAAATTTCCAAAGAAATCGGTCTCAGTGGTTATTGTAGTTAAGTAAGGAAGAGAGTGTTTAATAATAGGGGAATGAGTCTAACATACCCGGGTCAAGCTCGGGGCCGGATCGGGCCCTGCAGGGGCCCATGAGAGTAGGCCCTGCATGACAGGGTTGTTAGGGAATGGAGCGGGTAGGATAGGGTTAATAAATAATAAAAGTAAGTTTGGGAAAGGAAGGGGGGGGAAGGACATAGGAGAGTGGGCTATTTATATTTAATTTAATTGGTTAGGGGTTAAGTAAGGGGAGGGGTTAAAAGTACTCATAAAAAGGGTAGTTTGGGCGGGAGCGCCATTTTAAAATCTGGTATTAGCTGTGTCCCACCCTCCCTCCCTTGATATGGTTTGTAGATTGAATTAATTACATTATTTAGCATTTTCAGGTACAACGATGAGGTGGCGCAAAATGATATGTATAACATGTCGTGGCAGCCGTGGGCGGACGGGGGGAGGGGTCCTTGGAGGCTGAGTTGGTATGTTGGGTGAAAGGAAGTATTGGTGGGGACGGCCTCACCGGTATTATCACCCTGGTGTTATGGTGTTGGGGCTGGTGTGTGGGAGAAGGCCAGGGAAGGGATCCCGGGTGGCCTTAAGGTATTTTTGTTCTTCTAGCATCCCGGTGGAGGGGGGCTAGTGGTGTCTCCGAGGCGGGTGACGGCTGGAGGCAAGGTACGGGTTTATTTATTTATTTAACACCAGACCCCCTTTTGGGTAATTTTGGTATTTTTGGTTGCCTCCAGGGCCTCCCCTCGTATTAAAAGGTTAAAATAATTGTATGTGTTTTTTGTTTAATAAACTTGGCTGCTGTGGCCAAAAATTTCCAAAGAAATCGGTCTCAGTGGTTATTGTAGTTAAGTAAGGAAGAGAGTGTTTAATAATAGGGGAATGAGTCTAACATACCCGGGTCATGAGCAATTACTATAAGATGACCGGAGACAGAGAATGCATGCAGTTCCGTTTATGGATCTCTCCCTATCTGAATTATTGATGTGTCCTGTCCAGTCTGGAATCCGGCCAATTGCAGTGACACCGGACACGTCGCTGACTCCACGAACTACGAGCCGTGGTGAGAATCATGTGAACTTGGACATCACATTCTGTGGTCACCCCGCGGAGGGGGGAGCGTTCCTGATCTCCGGGCATTTCCTCCTACCTCTGTAATCAGCAGCATGCACGTCCGCACAGACAGCGCTGAGGTCGTTCACCCTGCTCTTCACGGATTTAAGGCACTTCTACATGCCAACATAAACTGGAAGGAGCATGTGAGCAGCGGTGACGTAGCGGTCGCGTCTCGTTCGCGTCTCGTTCGCGTGGCCTGCACTTACACTGAACCGTAATCATCCGTTGGATCATAACCGGCCTGCAGTCATCTCTTCTGCCGCTGCTTTCTATTGGGAAAGTCGCACTACACCGGTTTATACCAAACGACGCAGCGACAGACGAACAATGGCTTCCAAGTCCCATGAAAGCTCTGATAGTCATGATTTATCGCTGGTTGTGCATTGACTGCGGGGAGGACACCTAACACTTATTGTACATCCCACCAGATCCAACCATTACAGCTACGTGTAGAAGACCTTTACACCAACGCTCAGCCTATGGGGTCAGTAGTCACCTCAGCGTGCTGCAGATGATGGGACTGTTGTACCCTCTACCGGGCGTCTATACGGTTCATACATGTATCCAAGAGGGATGGTGGCCCCGCAGCTAAGAGGGGCAATCAGTAACTTCCATGATGAGGAGAATGGTCTACTCAATGGATTAAACTGATCTACAATGGCCAATGAGGAAATGCATGGAGGAAAATGATCGCTGTCCGTATGCCTGCGACAATCTGACCAGTAATGATCACGCCGCAGCACCCCTGGTCACCATCTTCCCTCGGTAGGCTGGGTGACACCAGGGGTGGGACTGACCGCATTCACCACCATTAATCTTCATGATACAAGTCACATGACCCTGCAGAGCCTACCGTCTTGTACTTACCTATTAGCAGCTTTGGGAAGTTGGACGTCTCAATGTTATGATAATAGATGATGGATGTGATGGCGGCCAAGAATGCCATGACGGCCGGCATGTAGAGGTGCAGGTGCCGCGACCGGGAGAAACTGGAAAATAAGAACAGTATATCAGATGATGAAATAATAACAATGGCGATGAGGAAGATGGAGAAGGACGAGGATGAGGATGATGGTGGAAGAGGAGGATAAAGGAGGATGATGGAGGTGGAGGAAGAGGATGATGTTGGAGATGAAGGATGGAGGAGAAATAGGAGAATGAGGGAGTGGAGGATGCAGGAAGAGGAGGATGATGGGGGAAGAGGATTGGAGGACGAAGTAGAGTAGAATGGTGAAGGAAGAGTAGGATGGCAGAGGAGGATAGATAAGGAAGAGGAGGAGAATGGAGGAGGGGGGAGGAAAAGGAGGCTGATGGATAGAGGAAGAAGAGGAGGAGGATGAATGGAGAAAGAGGGGAATGATGGGGGAGAGCATGGAGGAAGAATAGGAGGAGAATGGAAGAGTAGGAAGATGGAGAAAGAGTAGGAGGATGAAAAGAGGAGGAGGGAGGAGGAAAATGAAGGAAGAAGAGGATGATAGAGGGAGTAGACATGGAGGATAGAGGAAGAGGAAGAAGAGGAGGAAGATGGAAGAGTAGGATGATGGAGAAGGAGGAAGAGGAGGAGGATGAATGAGGAGAAGAATGATGGAGAAAGAGGTAGAGGAGGATGATGGGGGAAGAGTATGGAGGAAGAAAAGGAGGATGGAAGAGTAGAATGACAGAGGAAGAGAATGAAAGAAAAGAAGGAGGGAGGATGAACAAAGAGGAGGAAGAAACACATGGAGGAGGAAGAGGAGGAGGATGGAAGAGTAGGATGATGGAGGTAGAGGTGGAGGATGGAGGAAGATATGCATGGAGAAGGAGGATGATAGAGGGGAGGAAGAGGATACTGCGTACCACCTGTTCCCCTCCTCTGGCTCTATACCACTTGCCCTGAGCTATGAACCCCTTCCTCGGCTCTAATCCGCCTATCCCTTGAGGTATGTACCCCTCCCTTGGCTCTTTATTACCTGCCCCCAGAGGTATGAACTCCTCCCTTGGCTCTAATCCACCTATCCCCTGAGGTATGTACCCCTTTCCTTATGAATTGTACAGCAGGGAGCTGGAAGGTGATCATCCTCATCACAGAAATAGTAAAGCGCATGGAGATTCCCGACGGGGCGACTGACTCACCTGGATGGGGAGAAGTAGGTTCAGCATCACCCAGTGATCACTTACCCATCAGACACGATGCCCTCAGCGATCTCACACACCAACACGAAGAGGAGAATGAAAGTGAGGATCCAGCGCAGCCCGTGGCCTGGGAAATGCAGCCACGTGCTGTGATGAATGTGGACCTTGGAGCTCTGACTCCCCCATCCTGCAAGACACAATCCGTACTGCAATCACTACATTGTATATCCCCTCCGTACTGCGGTCACTACTGTGTATATCCCCCTCCGTACTGCGGTCACTACATTGTATATCCCCCTCCGTACTGCGGTCACTACATTGTATATACCCCTCAATACAGTGGTCACTACTGTGTATATCCCCCTCCGTACTGCGGTCACTACATTGTATATCCCCTCCGTACTGCAGTCACTACATTGTATATCCCCCTCCGTACTGCGGTCACTACATTGTATATCCCCTCCGTACTGCGGTCACTACTGTGTATATCCCCCTCCGTACTTCGGTCACTACATTGTATATCCCCCTCCGTACTGCGGTCACTACTGTGTATATCCCCCTCCGTACTGCGGTCACTACATTGTATATCCCCCTCCGTACTGCGGTCACTACATTGTATATCCCCTCCGTACTGCGGTCACTACTGTGTATATCCCCCTCCGTACTTCGGTCACTACATTGTATATCCCCCTCCGTACTGCGGTCACTACATTGTATATACCCCTCAATACAGTGGTCACTACTGTGTATATCCCCCTCCGTACTGCGGTCACTACATTGTATATCCCCTCCGTACTGCAGTCACTACATTGTATATCCCCCTCCGTACTGCGGTCACTACATTGTATATCCCCTCCGTACTGCGGTCACTACTGTGTATATCCCCCTCTGTACTTCGGTCACTACATTGTATATCCCCCTCCGTACTGCGGTCACTACATTGTATATACCCCTCAATACTGTGGTCACTACTGTGTATATCCCCCTCCGTACTGCGGTCACTACATAGTATATCCCCCTCCGTACTGCGGTCACTACATTGTATATACCCCTCAATACTGTGGTCACTACTGTGTATATCCCCCTCCGTACTGCGGTCACTACATTGTATATCCCCCTCCGTACTGCGGTCACTACATTGTATATCCCCCTCCGTACTGCGGTCACTACATTGTATATACCCCTCAATACTGTGGTCAATACTGTGTATATCCCCCTCCATACTGCGGTCACTACATTGTATATCCCCCTCCGTACTGCGGTCACTACATTGTATATACCCCTCAATACTGTGGTCACTACTGTGTATATCCCCCTCCGTACTGTGGTCACTACATTGTATATCCCCCTCCGTACTGCGGTCACTACATTGTATATCCCTCTCCGTACTGCGGTCACTACATTGTATATACCCCTCAATACTGTGGTCAATGCTGTGTACATCCCCCTCCGTACTGCGGTCACTACTGTGTATATCCCCCTCCGTACTGCGGTCACTACTGTGTATATCCCCCTCCGTACTGCGGTCACTACATTGTATATACCACTCAATACTGTGGTCAATACTGTGTATATCCCCCTCCATATTGCAGTCACTACATTGTATATCCCCCTCCGTACTGCGGTCACTACATTGTATATTCCCCTCCGTACTGCGGTCACTACATTGCATATACCCCTCCATACTGTGGTCACTACATTGTATATCCCCCTCCGTACTGCGGTCACTACATTGTATATACCCCTCAATACTGTGGTCACTACTGTGTATATCCCCCTCCGTACTGCGGTCACTACATTGTATATCCCCCTCCGTACTGCGGTCACTACATTGTATATACCCCTCAATACTGTGGTCACTACTGTGTATATCCCCCTCCGTACTTCGGTCACTACATTGTATATCCCCCTCCGTACTGCGGTCACTACATTGTATATCCCCCTCCGTACTGCGGTCACTACATTGTATATACCCCTCAATACTGTGGCCAATACTGTGTATATCCCCCTCCGTACTGCGGTCACTACATTGTATATCCCCCTCCGTACTGCGGTCACTACATTGTATATCCCCCTCCGTACTGCGGTCACTACATTGTATATCCCCCTCCGTACTGCGGTCACTACATTGTATATACCCCTCAATACTGTGGTCACTACTGTGTATATCCCCCTCCGTACTGCGGTCACTACATTGTATATCCCCCTCCGTACTGCAGTCACTACATTGTATATTCCCCTCCATACTGTGGTCACTACATTGTATATCCCCCTCCGTACTGCGGTCACTACATTGTATATACCCCTCAATACTGTGGTCACTACTGTGTATATCCCCCTCCGTACTGCGGTCACTACATTGTATATCCCCCTCCGTACTGCGGTCACTACATTGTATATACCCCTCCATACTGTGGTCACTACATTGTATATCCCCCTCCGTACTGCGGTCACTACATTGTATATACCCCTCAATACTGTGGTCACTACTGTGTATATCCCCCTCCGTACTGCGGTCACTACATTGTATATCCCCCTCCGTACTGCGGTCACTACATTGTATATACCCCTCAATACAGTGGTCACTACTGTGTATATCCCCCTCCGTACTGCGGTCACTACATTGTATATCCCCTCCGTACTGCAGTCACTACATTGTATATCCCCCTCCGTACTGCGGTCACTACATTGTATATCCCCTCCGTACTGCGGTCACTACTGTGTATATCCCCCTCCGTACTTCGGTCACTACATTGTATATCCCCCTCCGTACTGCGGTCACTACTGTGTATATCCCCCTCCGTACTGCGGTCACTACATTGTATATCCCCCTCCGTACTGCGGTCACTACATTGTATATCCCCTCCGTACTGCGGTCACTACTGTGTATATCCCCCTCCGTACTTCGGTCACTACATTGTATATCCCCCTCCGTACTGCGGTCACTACATTGTATATACCCCTCAATACAGTGGTCACTACTGTGTATATCCCCCTCCGTACTGCGGTCACTACATTGTATATCCCCTCCGTACTGCAGTCACTACATTGTATATCCCCCTCCGTACTGCGGTCACTACATTGTATATCCCCTCCGTACTGCGGTCACTACTGTGTATATCCCCCTCTGTACTTCGGTCACTACATTGTATATCCCCCTCCGTACTGCGGTCACTACATTGTATATACCTCTCAATACTGTGGTCACTACTGTGTATATCCCCCTCCGTACTTCGGTCACTACATTGTATATCCCCCTCCGTACTGCGGTCACTACATTGTATATACCCCTCAATACTGTGGTAACTACTGTGTATATCCCCCTCCGTACTGCGGTCACTACATTGTATATCCCCCTCCGTACTGCGATCACTACATTGTATATCCCCCTCCGTACTGCGGTCACTACATTGTATATACCCCTCAATACTGTGGTCAATACTGTGTATATCCCCCTCCATACTGCGGTCACTACATTGTATATCCCCCTCCGTACTGCGGTCACTACATTGTATATACCCCTCAATACTGTGGTCACTACTGTGTATATCCCCCTCCGTACTGTGGTCACTACATTGTATATCCCCCTCCGTACTGCGGTCACTACATTGTATATCCCTCTCCGTACTGCGGTCACTACATTGTATATTCCCCTCCGTACTGCGGTCACTACATTGTATATACCCCTCAATACTGTGGTCAATACTGTGTATATCCCCCTCCATATTGCAGTCACTACATTGTATATCCCCCTCCGTACTGCGGTCACTACATTGTATATCCCCTCCGTACTGTGGTCACTACTGTGTATATCCCCCTCCGTACTGTGGTCACTACATTGTATATCCCCCTCCGTACTGCGGTAACTACATTGTATATCCCTCTCCGTACTGCGGTCACTACATTGTATATACCCCTCAATACTGTGGTCAATGCTGTGTACATCCCCCTCCGTACTGCGGTCACTACTGTGTATATCCCCCTCCGTACTGCGGTCACTACTGTGTATATCCCCCTCCGTACTGCGGTCACTACATTGTATATACCACTCAATACTGTGGTCAATACTGTGTATATCCCCCTCCATATTGCAGTCACTACATTGTATATCCCCCTCCGTACTGCGGTCACTACATTGTATATTCCCCTCCGTACTGCGGTCACTACATTGTATATACCCCTCCATACTGTGGTCACTACGTTGTATATCCCCCTCCGTACTGCGGTCACTACATTGTATATCCCCCTCCGTACTGCGGTCACTACATTGTATATACCCCTCAATACTGTGGTCACTACTGTGTATATCCCCCTCCGTACTGCGGTCACTACATTGTATATCCCCCTCCGTACTGCGGTCACTACATTGTATATACCCCTCAATACTGTGGTCACCACTGTGTATATCCCCCTCCGTACTTCGGTCACTACATTGTATATCCCCCTCCGTACTGCGGTCACTACATTGTATATCCCCCTCCGTACTGCGGTCACTACATTGTATATACCCCTCAATACTGTGGCCAATACTGTGTATATCCCCCTCCGTACTGCGGTCACTACATTGTATATCCCCCTCCGTACTGCGGTCACTACATTGTATATCCCCCTCCGTACTGCGGTCACTACATTGTATATCCCCCTCCGTACTTCGGTCACTACATTGTATATACCCCTCAATACTGTGGTCACTACTGTGTATATCCCCCTCCGTACTGCGGTCACTACATTATATATCCCCCTCCGTACTGCAGTCACTACATTGTATATTCCCCTCCGTACTGCGGTCACTACATTGTATATACCCCTCCATACTGTGGTCACTACATTGTATATCCCCCTCCGTACTGCGGTCACTACATTGTATATCCCCCTCCGTACTGCGGTCACTACATTGTATATACCCCTCAATACTGTGGTCACTACTGTGTATATCCCCCTCCGTACTGCGGTCACTACATTGTATATCCCCCTCCGTACTGCGGTCACTACATTGTATATACCCCTCAATACTGTGGTCACTACTGTGTATATCCCCCTCCGTACTTCGGTCACTACATTGTATATCCCCCTCCGTACTGCGGTCACTACTGTGTATATCCCCCTCCGTACTGCGGTCACTACATTGTATATACCCCTCAATACTGTGGTCAATACTGTGTATATCCCCCTCCATACTGCGGTCACTACATTGTATATCTCCCTCCGTACTGCGGTCACTACATTGTATATACCCCTCAATACTGTGGTCACTACTGTGTATATCCCCCTCCGTACTGCGGTCACTACATTGTATATCCCCCTCCGTACTGCGGTCACTACATTGTATATCCCCCTCCGTACTGCGGTCACTACATTGTATATCCCCCTCCGTACTGCGGTCACTACTGAGTATTTCCACCTCTGTACTGCGGTCACTACTGTGTATAACCCCCTCCGTACTGCGGTCACTACATTGTATATCCCCCTCTGTACTGCGGTCAATACTGTATATATTCACCTCCATAATGCGATTACTACTGTGTATATCCCCCCCCCCCGTACTGCGGTCACTACTGTTTATATCCCCCTTTACACTGCGATCACTACTTTGAATATCCCCCTCTATACTGCATTCACTACACTGTATATCGCCCTCCGTACTGCGGTCACTACGGTGTATACCCCACTCTGTACTGCTGACACTACACTGTATATTCCCCTCTCTTACCGTGGTCACTACTGTATATATCCCCCTTCCTACTGCTGTCACTACACTTTGGAGCCACCTCCATACTGCGGTCCCCACTGAGTATATCCCCCTGACACTGCGGTCACATCACTGTATATGCCCCTCCATAATGCGGTCTCTACTGTGAATATCTCCTTCTGTATTGCGTTCACTATAATGTATATCCCCTCCACACTGTGGTCACTATTGTGTATATCCCCCACCATACTGCAGTAAATACACTGTATATCCACCTATATACTGCGTTCACTAGTGTATATATCTCCCTCTTTACTGAGGTCACTACAGTGTATATCCGCCGTGTACTGCGATCACTACTGTGTATATCCCCCTCCTTACTGCGGTCACTACAGTGTATATCCCCCTCCCTACTGCGGACATTACTGTGTATATCCCCCCCCCCCGTACTGCAGTCACTACATTGTATATCCCCCTCCGTACTGCGGTCACTACATTGTATATTCCCCCCGTACTGCGGTCACTACATTGTATATACCCCTCCATACTGTGGTCACTACATTGTATATCCCCCTCCGTACTGCGGTCACTACATTGTATATCCCCCTCCGTTCTGCGGTCACTACATTGTATATACCCCTCAATACTGTGGTCACTACTGTGTATATCCCCCTCCGTACTGCGGTCACTACATTGTATATCCCCCTCCGTACTGCGGTCACTACATTGTATATACCCCTCAATACTGTGGTCACTACTGTGTATATCCCCCTCCGTACTTCGGTCACTACATTGTATATCCCCCTCCGTACTGCGGTCACTACATTGTATATCCCCCTCCGTACTGCGGTCACTACATTGTATATACCCCTCAATACTGTGGTCACTACTGTGTATATCCCCCTCCGTACTTCGGTCACTACATTGTATATCCCCCTCCGTACTGCGGTCACTACATTGTATATCCCCCTCCGTACTGCGGTCACTACATTGTATATACCCCTCAATACTGTGGTCAATACTGTGTATATCCCCCTCCATACTGCGGTCACTACATTGTATATCCCCCTCCGTACTGCGGTCACTACATTGTATATACCCCTCAATACTGTGGTCACTACTGTGTATATCCCCCTCCGTACTGCGGTCACTACATTGTATATCCCCCTCCGTACTGCGGTCACTACATTGTATATCCCCCTCCGTACTGCGGTCACTACATTGTATATCCCCCTCCGTACTGCGGTCACTACTGAGTATTTCCACCTCTGTACTGCGGTCACTACTGTGTATAACCCCCTCCGTACTGCGGTCACTACATTGTATATCCCCCTCTGTACTGCGGTCAATACTGTATATATTCACCTCCATAATGCGATTACTACTGTGTATATCCCCCCCCCCGTACTGCGGTCACTACTGTTTATATCCCCCTTTACACTGCGATCACTACTTTGAATATCCCCCTCTATACTGCATTCACTACACTGTATATCGCCCTCCGTACTGCGGTCACTACGGTGTATACCCCACTCTGTACTGCTGACACTACACTGTATATTCCCCTCTCTTACCGTGGTCACTACTGTATATATCCCCCTTCCTACTGCGGTCACTACACTTTGGAGCCACCTCCATACTGCGGTCCCCACTGAGTATATCCCCCTGACACTGCGGTCACATCACTGTATATGCCCCTCCATAATGCGGTCTCTACTGTGAATATCTCCTTCTGTATTGCGTTCACTATAATGTATATCCCCTCCACACTGTGGTCACTATTGTGTATATCCCCCACCATACTGCAGTAAATACACTGTATATCCACCTATATACTGCGTTCACTAGTGTATATATCTCCCTCTTTACTGAGGTCACTACAGTGTATATCCGCCCTGTACTGCGATCACTACTGTGTATATCCCCCTCCTTACTGCGGTCACTACAGTGTATATCCCCCTCCCTACTGCGGACATTACTGTGTATATCCCCCCCCCCCCCCCGTACTGCAGTCACTACTGTGTATATGTCCATTCATACTGTGGTCACTACTCTGTATAACCCCCTACATACTGGAAGATTCTCCTCAGTATATACACATAGAGGTGAGGTTGATTCTCCTCAGTATATACACATAGAGGTGAAATAGATTCTCCTCAGTATATACACATAGAGGAGAGGTAGATTATCCTCAGTATATACACATAGAGGTGACGTAGATCCTCCTCAGTATACACACATAGAAGGGAGGTAGATTCTCCTCAGTATATACACATAGAGGGGAGGTAGATTCTCCTCAGTATATACACCAAGAGGTGAGGTAGATTCTCCTCAGTATATACACATAGAGGGGAGGTAGATTCTCCTCAGTATATACACCAAGAGGTGAGGTAGATTCTCCTCAGTATATACACATAGAGGTGGGGTAGATTCTCCTCAGTATATACACAGAGAGGTGAGGTAGATTCTCCTCAGTATATACACATAGAGGTGAGGTAGATTCTCCTCAGTATATACACATAGAGGTGAGGTAGATTCTCCTCAGTATATACACAGAGAGGTGAGGTAGATTCTCCTCAGTATATACACATAGAGGTGAAATAGATTCTCCTCAGTATATACACACAGAGGAGAGGTAGATTCTCCTCAGTATATACACATAGAGGTGAGGTAGATTCTCCTCAGTATATACACATAGAGGTGAAGTCGATTCTCCTCAGTATATACACACAGAGGTGAGGTAGATTCTCCTCAGTACATATACATAGAGGTGAGGTAGATTCTCCTCAGTATATATACATAGAGGTGAGGTAGATTCTCCTCAGTATATACACATAGAGGGGAGGTAGATTCTCCTCAGTATATACACATAGAGGGGAGGTAGATTCTCCTCAGTATATATACATAGAGGTGAGGTAGATTCTCCTCAGTATATACACATAGAGGGGAGGTAGATTCTCCTCAGTATATACAAATAGAGGGGAGGTAGATTCTCCTCAGTATATACATATAGAAGTGAGGTAGATTCTCCTCAGTATATACACATAGAGGTAGGGTAGCTTCTCCTCAGTATATACACATAGAGGTGGGGTAGATTCTCCTCAGTATATACACATAGAGGGGAGATAGATTCTCCTCAGTTTATACACATACAGGTGAGGTAGATTCTCCTCTTTATATACACATAGAGGTGAGGTAGATTCTCCTCAGTATATACACATAGAGGTGAGGTAGATTCTCCTCAGTATATACACATAGAGGTGAGGTAGATTCTCCTCAGTATATACACACAGAGGTGAGGTAGATTCTCCTCAGTATATACACATAGAGGTGAGGTAGATTCCCCTCAGTATATACACATAGAGGTGAGGTAGATTCTCCTCAGTATATACACATAGAGGTGAGGTAGATTCTCCTCAGTATATACACATAGAGGTGAGGTAGATTCTCCTCAGTATATACACATAGAGGTGAGGTAGATTCTCCTCAGTATATACACATAGAGGTGAGGTAGATTCTCCTCAGTATATACACATAGAGGTGAGGTAGATTCTCCTCAGTATATACACATAGAGGTGAGGTAGATTCTCCTCAGTATATACACATAGAGGTGAGGTATATTCTCCTCAGTATATACACATAGAGGTGAGGTAGATTCTCCTCAGTATATACACACAGAGGTGAGGTAGATTCTCCTCAGTATATACACATAGAGGTGAGGTAGATTCTCCTCAGTATATACACATAGAGGTGAGGTAGATTCTCCTCAGTATATATACATAGAGGTGAGGTAGATTCTCCTCAGTATATACACATAGAGGTGAGGTAGATTCCCCTCAGTATATACACATAGAGGTGAGGTAGATTCTCCTCAGTATATACACATAGAGGTGAGGTAGATTCTCCTCAGTATATACACATAGAGGTGAGGTAGATTCTCCTCAGTATATACACATAGAGGGGAGGTAGATTCTCCTCAGTATATACACAGAGAGGTGAGGTAGATTCTCCTCAGTATATACACATAGAGGTGAGGTAGATTCTCCTCAGTATATACACATAGAGGTGAGGTAGATTCTCCTCAGTATATACACATAGAGGTGAGGTAGATTCTCCTCAGTATATACACATAGAGGTGAGGTAGATTCTCCTCAGTATATACACATAGAGGTGAGGTAGATTCTCCTCAGTATATACACATAGAGGTGAGGTAGATTCTGCTCAGTATATACACACAGAGGGGAGGTAGATTCTCCTCAGTATATACACAGAGAGGTGAGGTAGATTCTCCTCTTTATATACACATAGAGGGGAGGTAGATTCTCCTCAGTATATACACATAGAGGAGAGGTAGATTTTCCTCAGTATATACACATAGAGGTGAGGTAGATTCTCCTCAGTATATACACAGAGGGGAGGTAGATTCTCCTCAGTATATACACATAGAGGGGAGGTAGATTCTCCTCAATATATATACATAGAGGTGAGGTAGATTCTCCTCAGTATATACACATAGAGGTAGGGTAGCTTCTCCTCAGTATATACACATAGAGGTGGGGTAGATTCTCCTCAGTATATACACATAGAGGGGAGGTAGATTCTCCTCAGTTTATACACATACAGGTGAGGTAGATTCTCCTCAGTATATACACATAGAGGGGAGGTAGATTCTCCTCAGTATATACACATAGAGGGGAGGTAGATTCTCCTCAGTATATACACACAGAGGGGAGGTAGATTCTCCTCAGTATATACACATAGAGGTGGGGTAGATTCTCCTCAGAGTATACACATAGAGGTGAGGTAGATTCTCCTCAGAGTATACACATAGAGGTGAGGTAGATTCTCCTCAGTATATACACATAGAGGTGGGGTAGATTCTCCTCAGTATATACACATAGAGGTCAGGTAGATTCTCCTCAGAGTATACACATAGAGGTGAGGTAGATTCTCCTCAGTATATACACAGAGGTGAGGTAGATTCTCCTCAGTATATACACATAGAGGTGAGGTAGATTCTCCTCAGTATATACACATAGAGGTGAGGTAGATTCTCCTCAGTATATACACAGAGGTGAGGTAGATTCTCCTCAGTATATACACAGAGGTGAGGTAGATTCTCCTCAGTATATACACATAGAGGTAGGGTAGCTTCTCCTCAGTATATACACATAGCGGTGAGGTTGATTCTCCTCAGTATATACACAGAGAGGTGAGGTAGATTCTCCTCAGTATATACACAGAGGTGGGGTAGATTCTCCTCAGTATATACACATAGAGGGGAGGTAGATTCTCCTCAGTATATACACATAGAGGGGAGGTAGATTCTGCTCAGTATATACACACAGAGGGGAGGTAGATTCTCCTCAGTATATACACAGAGAGGTGAGGTAGATTCTCCTCTTTATATACACATAGAGGGGAGGTAGATTCTCCTCAGTATATACACATAGAGGTGAGGTAGATTCTCCTCAGTATATACACATAGAGGTGAGGTAGATTCTCCTCAGTATATACACATAGAGGTGAGGTAGATTCTCCTCAGTATATACACATAGAGGTGAGGTAGATTCTCCTCAGTATATACACATAGAGGTGAGGTAGATTCCCCTCAGTATATACACAGAGGTGAGGTAGATTCTCCTCAGTATATACACAGAGGTGAAGCAGATTCTCCTCAGTATATACACATAGAGGGGAGGTAGATTCTCCTCAGTATATACACACAGAGGGGAGGTAGATTCTCCTCAGTATATACACAGAGAGGTGAGGTAGATTCTCCTCAGTATATACACAGAGAGGTGAGGTAGATTCTCCTCTTTATATACACATAGAGGGGAGGTAGATTCTCCTCAGTATATACACCTAGAGGTGAGGTAGATTCTCCTCAGTATATAAACATAGAGGTGAGGTAGATTCTCCTCAGTATATACACATAGAGGTGAGGTAGATTCTCCTCAGTATATATACATAGAGGTGAGGTAGATTCTCCTCAGTATATACACAGAAGGGAGGTAGATTCTCCTCAGTATATACACATAGAGGGGAGGTAGATTCTCCTCAGTATATACACATAGAGGTGAGGTAGATTCTGCTCAGTATATACACACAGAGGGGAGGTAGATTCTCCTCAGTATATACACAGAGAGGTGAGGTAGATTCTCCTCTTTATATACACATAGAGGGGAGGTAGATTCTCCTCAGTATATACACATAGAGGAGAGGTAGATTTTCCTCAGTATATACACATAGAGGTGAGGTAGATTCTCCTCAGTATATACACAGAGGGGAGGTAGATTCTCCTCAGTATATACACATAGAGGGGAGCTAGATTCTCCTCAATATATATACATAGAGGTGAGGTAGATTCTCCTCAGTATATACACATAGAGGTAGGGTAGCTTCTCCTCAGTATATACACATAGAGGTGGGGTAGATTCTCCTCAGTATATACACATAGAGGGGAGGTAGATTCTCCTCAGTATATACACACACAGAGGGGAGGTAGATTCTCCTCAGTATATACACATAGAGGGTGAGGTAGATTCTCCTCAGTATATACACATACAGGTGAGGTAGATTCTCCTCAGTATATACACATAGAGGTAGGGTAGCTTCTCCTCAGTATATACACATAGAGGTGGGGTAGATTCTCCTCAGTATATACACATAGAGGGGAGGTAGATTCTCCTCAGTTTATACACTCACAGGTGAGGTAGATTCTCCTCAGTATATACACATAGAGGGGAGGTAGATTCTCCTCAGTATATACACATAGAGGGGAGGTAGATTCTCCTCAGTATATACACACAGAGGGGAGGTAGATTCTCCTCAGTATATACACATAGAGGTGGGGTAGATTCTCCTCAGAGTATACACATAGAGGTCAGGTAGATTCTCCTCAGAGTATACACATAGAGGTGAGGTAGATTCTCCTCAGTATATACACATAGAGGTGGGGTAGATTCTCCTCAGTATATACACATAGAGGTCAGGTAGATTCTCCTCAGAGTATACACATAGAGGTGAGGTAGATTCTCCTCAGTATATACACAGAGGTGAGGTAGATTCTCCTCAGTATATACACATAGAGGTGAGGTAGATTCTCCTCAGTATATACACATAGAGGTGAGGTAGATTCTCCTCAGTATATACACAGAGGTGAGGTAGATTCTCCTCAGTTAATACACAGAGGTGAGGTAGATTCTCCTCAGTATATACACATAGAGGTAGGGTAGCTTCTCCTCAGTATATACACATAGAGGGGAGGTAGATTCTCCTCAGTATATACACATAGAGGGGAGGTAGATTCTGCTCAGTATATACACACAGAGGGGAGGTAGATTCTCCTCAGTATATACACAGAGAGGTGAGGTAGATTCTCCTCTTTATATACACATAGAGGGGAGGTAGATTCTCCTCAGTATATACACATAGAGGTGAGGTAGATTCTCCTCAGTATATACACATAGAGGTGAGGTAGATTCTCCTCAGTATATACACATAGAGGTGAGGTAGATTCTCCTCAGTATATACACATAGAGGTGAGGTAGATTCTCCTCAGTATATACACATAGAGGTGAGGTAGATTCCCCTCAGTATATACACAGAGGTGAGGTAGATTCTCCTCAGTATATACACAGAGGTGAAGCAGATTCTCCTCAGTATATACACATAGAGGGGAGGTAGATTCTCCTCAGTATATACACACAGAGGGGAGGTAGATTCTCCTCAGTATATACACAGAGAGGTGAGGTAGATTCTCCTCAGTATATACACAGAGAGGTGAGGTAGATTCTCCTCTTTATATACACATAGAGGGGAGGTAGATTCTCCTCAGTATATACACCTAGAGGTGAGGTAGATTCTCCTCAGTATATACACATAGAGGTGAGGTAGATTCTCCTCAGTATATACACATAGAGGTGAGGTAGATTCTCCTCAGTATATATACATAGAGGTGAGGTAGATTCTCCTCAGTATATACACAGAGAGGTGAGGTAGATTCTCCGCAGTATATACACATAGAGGGGAGGTAGATTCTCCTCAGTATATACACATAGAGGTGAGGTAGATTCTCCTCTGTATATACACATAGAGGAGAGGTAGATTCTCCTCAGTATATACACATAGAGGTGAGGTAGATTCTCCTCAGTATATACACACATAGAGGTGAGGTAGATTCTCCTCAGTATATACACATAGAGGTGAGGTAGATTCTCCTCAGTATATACACATAGAGGTGAGGTAGATTCTCCTCAGTATATACACATAGAGGTGAGGTAGATTCTCCTCAGTATATACACATAGAGGTGAGGTAGATTCTCCTCAGTATATACACATAGAGGTGAGGTAGATTCTCCTCAGTATATACACATAGAGGTGAGGTAGATTCTCCTCAGTATATACACACAGAGGTGAGGTAGATTCCCCTCAGTATATACACATAGAGGTGAGGTAGATTCTCCTCAGTATATACACATAGAGGTGAGGTAGATTCTCCTCAGTATATACACATAGAGGTGAGGTAGATTCTCCTCAGTATATACACATAGAGGTGAGGTAGATTCTCCTCAGTATATACACATAGAGGTGAGGTAGATTCTCCTCAGTATATACACATAGAGGTGCGGTAGATTCTCCTCAGTATATACACATAACGGTGAGGTAGATTCTCCTCAGTATATACACATAGAGGTGAGGTAGATTCTCCTCAGTATATACACATAGAGGTGAGGTAGATTCTCCTCAGTATATACACATAGAGGTGAGGTAGATTCTCCTCAGTATATACACATAGAGGTGAGGTAGATTCTCCTCAGTATATACACATAGAGGTGAGGTAGATTCTCCTCAGTATATACACATAGAGGTGAGGTAGATTCTCCTCAGTATATATACACAGAGGTGAGGTAAATTCTCCTCAGTATATACACAGAGAGGTGAGGTAGATTCTCCTCAGTATATACACATAGAGGGGAGGTAGATTCTCCTCAGTATATACACATAGAGGGGAGGTAGGTTCTCCTCAGTATATACACATAACGGTGAGGTAGATTCTCCTCAGTATATACACAGAGAGGTGAGGTAGATTCTCCTCAGTATATACACATAGGGGGGAGGTAGATTCTCCTCTGTATATACACAGAGAGGTGAGGTAGATTCTCCGCAGTATATACACATAGAGGGGAGGTAGATTCTCCTCAGTATATACACATAGAGGTGAGGTAGATTCTCCTCTGTATATACACATAGAGGAGAGGTAGATTCTCCTCAGTATATACACATAGAGGTGAGGTAGATTCTCCTCAGTATATACACACATAGAGGTGAGGTAGATTCTCCTCAGTATATACACATAGAGGTGAGGTAGATTCTCCTCAGTATATACACATAGAGGTGAGGTAGATTCTCCTCAGTATATACACATAGAGGTGAGGTAGATTCTCCTCAGTATATACACATAGAGGTGAGGTAGATTCTCCTCAGTATATACACATAGAGGTGAGGTAGATTCTCCTCAGTATATACACATAGAGGTGAGGTAGATTCTCCTCAGTATATACACACAGAGGTGAGGTAGATTCCCCTCAGTATATACACATAGAGGTGAGGTAGATTCTCCTCAGTATATACACATAGAGGTGAGGTAGATTCTCCTCAGTATATACACATAGAGGTGCGGTAGATTCTCCTCAGTATATACACATAACGGTGAGGTAGATTCTCCTCAGTATATACACATAGAGGTGAGGTAGATTCTCCTCAGTATATACACATAGAGGTGAGGTAGATTCTCCTCAGTATATACACATAGAGGTGAGGTAGATTCTCCTCAGTATATACACATAGAGGTGAGGTAGATTCTCCTCAGTATATACACATAGAGGTGAGGTAGATTCTCCTCAGTATATACACATAGAGGTGAGGTAGATTCTCCTCAGTATATATACACAGAGGTGAGGTAAATTCTCCTCAGTATATACACAGAGAGGTGAGGTAGATTCTCCTCAGTATATACACATAGAGGTGTATATTATGCTTACATGTTCTGTGGTCTATATATTATTACAGGATGAATATTATAATGGGCTTTATATTATGTTGTTTGTATATATATATATATACATAGTGGGAGAGTCAGCTCAGGTAGAGCGCGGGGTTGTGAGTGAACGTCAGTCAGAGACCTGGCAGGCAGTTGTAGTCCATTCTGGCTTGTCCTATGTTTATTGAAACGCATAGAACCAACCAATCAGAGCCTGAGCTTCGGCATACACCGCATCCTGCTCCTGCAGTGCTCACCATACAGACGCGGTCGCTGACTATACGTACGGCTCGCTGCAGCCGCACGTAAAACCACACTGCTGCAAAGTCCAATGCAGTGAGACAGACTCCCTTCATACCGACTGGGCATAACGTGAACCGGGTGAAGTATGGCGGCCATCCAGAATTAACCCCTTCAGTGCCTCACTATATATACGTAGGATGTATGCATGTGATGTGGTGGTATATTATTATTGGTATATCACGCACCACTCTCTGATTGCAGCCAATCCGTGGCGCTCGTACTGAGGAACCTGCAGGACTTGCTGCTGATCCTGAGGATTCCTCAGAGGTTGGCTGCAGTTTGGGCCTCGATGTCCTAGGGCCAGTGTCCGGCCACGGGGTGGAATGTGTCAGTATATACTGTAGTCTAATTGCCAAAGGCAAAAGTTCCCGCAGAGAACGGCCCTGAAATGTCAGCTAAATACTGTATTATTCAGAAGAAACAAAGGGGCAAATGCTATAGGCAGCGGGATGTGCGTGGCAGCAGGATGTGAGTGGCAGCAGGATGTGCGTGGCAGTGGATGGGGCAGCAGTGGGACATGAGCTGCAGCGGGATGTGGACGGCAACAAGATGTGGGTGGCAGCGGGATGCGGGCAGGAGCGGGACGTGAGCAGCGGCAGGATGTGAGTGGCGGCGGGATATGAGTGGCAGCAGGATGTGGGCGGCAACAAGATGTGGGTGGCAGCGGGATGCGGGCAGGAGCGGGACGTGGGCAACGGAGTGACGTGAGCGGCGGAGGGACGTGGGCGACGGATGGCATGGATGGCGGAGGGATGTGGGCAACGGAGGGTCGTGGATGGCGGAGGGATGTGAGCGGCGGAGGGACGTGGGTGACGGAGGGACGTGGATGGCGGAGGGATGTGGGCGACGGAGGGACGTGGATGGCGGAGGGACGTGGATGGCGGAGGGATGTGGGCGACAGAGGGACGTGGATGGTGGAGGGATGTGGGTGACGGAGGGACGTGGATGGCGGAGGGATGTGGGCGACGGAGGGACGTGGATGGCGGAGGGATGTGAGCGGCGGAGGGACGTGGGCGACGGAGGGACGTGGGCGGCGGAGGGACGTGGGCGGCGGAGGGATGTGGGCGGCGGAGGGATGTGGGCAGCGGAGGGACGTGGGTGACGGAGTGGCGTGGATGCCGGAGGGATGTGGATGGTGGAGGGACGTGGATGGCGGAGGGATGTGGATGGCGGAGGGACGTGGATGGCGGAGGGATGTGGGCGGCGGAGGGATGTGGGCGGCAGTCATCAGTCAGTATCATTGTGTAATCGTGCAGATCCACTAGAACGCCTGGATGGCCACTTCCAAGACCCTATGTAGAGATTAGTAAATCGGCACCACGAAGACCCTATTACCTCTAACCTGTAGCCCCCCGACATGTTTCACCTCGCGGCGTCCTCAGGGGAGCAACAACCACCATTCGCCCCTTTATTTAAATATCATCACATGTTGTCTTTGTCCCTTTTGAACAATAAAGTATTTGGCTGATACCTGCGGGGAGTTCCGCCTTTGGCAGTTATTATTGTGTCTATGTACCCGGAGTCTGATAATCCACGCCGCCGTCTAATACGTGACGTGAGGTTTACAAGCGCAGTCATGTGGCGTAATGTGATGTCTATAACATACAGCCTATTGGCGGGTCACATGTATGTACGCTGACCCGTATTAACCCCGTGTAGTAGCGTGTTGTAGATAATATTAGGAGATGAAATGGTTCTGCAGGAATACCGGCCCCTGCGGACAGGAAGCTTCTTGTAGTCCCTGCAGATTAGATGGCTGTGCTGACATGTTCTGACCGGCTGACAGGAAGGGGTCAGCGATTCATGCCGCTTGCGCCAAACTCTGACCTCCCATCAGCACATAAATCTGCATCCATCTGACCAGGAGATGTTTCTCCGCTGCTCAGTGATACAAGTTTTGCGCTCTTTTGCCCGCTGGAGTCTTTCTGTTTCTCTTAGACACAATGGCGCCTGAACTGGTCACCCGCTGTTATACCATCCGTGCGGAGGAACGGCGAGTTGTGCGTTCGGACACGTTAGTTGTAGCCCCAGCGTTGTATTCAGCTGACTGTGCAGCCTGTTGGTCAGAACGATTCCTGACATCCTCCTCCGACCCCTTTCACTGATGAGTTGTTTCCGTCTGCAGGATCCCCTCTCGCTGGATGTTTTCCTCGGTCGCGCCATTCTCTGTATACTCTCTACACCGTTACATGATAACCCCCCCTCCCCTGCGGTTGGCGGTGAGACCCCGGCTAGTCCAGCACCGATGACCGGCCTCGCTGGAAGTCGCTCCGATCGCTGGATCTTCCATCTAATGTGGATTCACACTGAAACTGATCCGCGGAAAACTTGTCATGTGACTTTATGCCGCACTCCGGGGTCACGGGGGGAATTACCGTACAGGGGGCGCCAATCGTGAGAGGAGGGGGAGGGGGGTGTATAATAAAGGGGATGGGGTCTAATAAAGGGACAGGGGCTCTAATAAAGTGGGGAGGGGGAGTCTAATAAAGGGACGAGGGCTCTAATAAAGGGATAGGGGCTCTAATAAAGAGGAGGGGTCTAATAAAGGGACGGGGGCTCTAATAAAGGGGAGGGGATCTAATAAAGGGACGGGGGCTCTAATAAAGGGGAGGGGATCTAATAAAGGGACGGGGGCTCTAATAAAGAGGAGGGGTCTAATAAAGTGACAGGGGTTCTAATAAAGGGGAGGGGGCTCTAATAAGGGTGAGGGGGTCTAATAACGGGACAGGGGCTCTAATAAAGGAGAGGGGGTCTAATAAAGGGATGGGGGTTCTATTAAAGGTGAGGGGGCTCTAATAAAGTGACAGGGGCTCTAATAAAGGGGAGGGGGTCTAATAAAGGGACAGGGGCTCTAATAAAGGGACGGGGGCTCTAATAAAGGGACAGGGGGTCTAATAAAGGCACGGGGGGCTCTAATAAAGGGACAGGGGCTCTAATAAAGGGACGGGGGCTCTAATAAAGGCACGGGGGCTCACACAGGGGGGCGGTCAGTGCATATCATCTTATCAGTCCGCCTGGTTATTCTCAGTCCGGCCGCCTCCATATATGGGATCAGTGACCACAGAGTGCGCAGTTCATGGTGGGTCGGAGTGCTTGTTGTCGCCGGCAGTGACCGGCTTGTACAGGGCGCGCTGACCCACCAGCACACGTCCATGAGGGCCGGAGCCAGGAGCTGATCTGTAACGTGTGGCCACACAGACTAACTATGTGTGCATGTAGCAGAGCTGAGCCTGCGCTGACTCTCAGCCCACCCATGTATGAGAGACAGAATCGGGGCGGAAATCTGGAGATGCCTGTAGATCAGATGCACCAGAACAGCACAATGTCAATCAGCTGCTGCTAAGCAGGACATACAGCTCTGACCTGCAGTCCTATGTAACCCCACGGTAATGTAGTAGAGAGGATGGAGAAGGTGATAAAGAGCATGCATGGTATATATATATATATATATATATATATATGTGACGCTATGTATACAGGCTACACTCACCGATGAAGAGGATGGGGAAGGTGATGAAGAGCAGGAAGACATGGGGCACCACGTTCAGGGCATCCACAAAGCAGCCGTTGTTGAGGACCCCACTGTCCACGTTGTAGGCGCCGGAGCCGTTGTCGGTGCCACAGAAGGCCAGGTTCATGGTGAGCGGCGGCACGGATCTATACGGATGGCTCAGGTTCCATTGCGGTTCTGGGTACGATTGTGGAAGATGGGGGTCACCTTCACCAACACTGCGGGAGAGCTGCTGCCCGGCTCTGGGGTCTTCTGTGTAGATGATGGGAGTTCTCTCCTGTGTTGTGGATGATGGGAGTTCTCTCCTGTTGTGGATGATGGGAGTTCTCTCCTGTGTTGTGGCTGATGAGAGGTCTGTCCTGTGTTGTGGATGATGGGAGTTCTCTTCTATGTTGTGGATGATAGGAGTTCTCTCCTGTATTGTGGATGATGGGAGTTCTCTCCGGTGTTGTGGATGATGGACGTTCTCTCCTGTGTTGTTGATGATGGGAGTTCTCTCCTGTTAAGGATGATGGGAATTCTCTCCTGTGTTGTGGCTGATGAGAGGTCTGTCCTGTGTTGTGGATGATGGGAGTTCTCTCCTGTATGGATGATGGAAGTTCTCTCCTGTGTTGTGGATGATGGGAGTTCTTTCCTGTTGTGGATGATGGGAGTTCTCTTCTATGTTGTGGATGATAGGAGTTCTCTCCTGTATTGTGGATGATGGGAGTTCTCTCCGGTGTTGTGGATGATGGGAGTTCTCTCCTGTATTGTGGATGATGGGAGTTCTCTCCTGTGTTGTTGATGATGGGAGTTCTCTCCTGTATTGTGGATGATGGGAGTTCTCTCCTGTGTTGTGGATGATGGGAGTTCTCTCCTGTATTGTGGATGATGGGAGTTCTCTCCTGTATTGTGGATGATGGGAGTTCTCTTCTATGTTGTGGATGATGGGAGTTCTCTCCTGTATTGTGGATGATGGGAGTTCTCTCCTGTGTTGTGGATGATGGGAGTTCTCTCCTGTATTGTGGATGATGGGAGTTCTCTCCTGTGTGGATGATGGGAGTTCTCTCCTGTGTTGTGGATGATGGGAGTTCTCTCCTTCAGTGTGCTTTCATCTGCTGCTTTGTGCTGGTGCTGCTCTTAAAGTGACAGCAGCTCCTCCTCCTGTGATGATGGGAGGAGGGACCGCCGATGCCATCTGTCCCCCCTCCTGATTAATCGCTAAAAATATTAGATAAGCCCTTCTGTGCAGGAACCCAAACCCCGGCCCGCACCTCCTGCATTAACTCCTTTTCTGCTGTAGTCCTTGCTAATACTCTTCCCTTACCCCCCTCCTACACCCCACTATAGGTGATTCACTACGTAGGGGGTGTGGACATGCAAATCAGTCATATAGGCACAATTCACACAACTACCTGGGGGTCATTCACACAGCAGGATTCCTGGCAGTATTTGCAGGAGTGGAGGCTGCAGAGAGAAGAACTGGAGGATTTGCACCTCTTTGAGCTTAAATACTGCCGTGTGACAGTGAGAGAAACAGAAAGACTCCAGCGGGCAAAAGAGCGCAAAACTTGTATCACTGAGCAGCGGGAAAACATCTCCTGGTCAGATGGAGCAAGAATCGCTGACCCCTTCCTGTCAGCAAAGTCTTCAGGGGAGAACAGCTACATTGTAACTCATTAGGGACGAGGGGGATTTACCTGACAGCAGAAGAAACTTCAGAATATAGAAGGAAATGTCCAGAGTGCCTGCAGAAGCCGAGGAGAAGAGAAAGAGCTCCAGCAAGAAATGACTCTACCCACAAAGAGCAGAGGAGAGGAGAAAGAGGTACAGCAAGAAATGACTCTACCCACAAAGAAGAGAGGAGAGGAGAAAGAGGTACAGCGAGAAATGACTCTACCCACAAAGAAGAGAGGAGAGGAGAAAGAGGTACAGCGAGAAATGACTCTACCCACAAAGAGCAGAGGAGAAAGAGGTACAGCAAGAAATGACTCTACCTACAAAGAACAGAGGAGAGGAGAAAGAGGTACAGCAAGAAATGACTCTACCCACAAAGAACAGAGGAGAAAGAGGTCCAGCAAGAAATGACTCTATCCACAAAGAGCAGAGGAGAGGAGAAAGAGGTACAGCAAGAAATGACTCTACCCACAAAGAACAGAGCAGAGGAGAAAAATGTACAGCAAGAAATGACTCTACCCACAAAGAGCAGAGGAGAGGAGAAAGAGGTACAGCAAGAAATGACTCTACCCACAAAGAGCAGAGGAGAAAGAGGTACAGCAAGAAATGACTCTACCCACAAAGAACAGAGCAGAGGAGAAAAATGTACAGCAAGAAATGACTCTACCCACAAAGAACAGGGCAGAGAAGAAAGAGGTACAGCAAGAAATGACTCTACCCACAAAGAGCAGAGGAGAGGAGAAAGAGGTACAGCAAGAAATGACTCTACCTACAAAGAACAGAGGAGAGGAGAAAGAGGTACAGCAAGAAATGACTCTACCCACAAAGAACAGAGCAGAGGAGAAAAATGTACAGCAAGAAATGACTCTACCCACAAAGAGCAGAGGAGAGGAGAAAGAGGTACAGCAAGAAATGACTCTACCCACAAAGAGCAGAGGAGAAAGAGGTACAGCAAGAAATGACTCTACCCACAAAGAACAGAGCAGAGGAGAAAAATGTACAGCAAGAAATGACTCTACCCACAAAGAACAGGGCAGAGAAGAAAGAGGTACAGCAAGAAATGACTCTACCCACAAAGAGCAGAGGAGAGGAGAAAGAGGTACAGCAAGAAATGACTCTACCCACAAAGAGCAGAGGAGAAAGAGGTACAGCAAGAAATGACTCTACCCACAAAGAACAGAGGAGAAAGAGGTCCAGCAAGAAATGACTCTACCCACAAAGAACAGAGCAGAGGAGAAAGAGGTACAGCAAGAAATGACTCTACCCACAAAGAGCAGAGAAGAAAGAGGTACAGCAAGAAATGACTACCCACAAAGAACAGAGGAGAAAGAGGTCCAGCAAGAAATGACTCTACCCACAAAGAGCAGAGGAGAGGAGAAAGAGGTACAGCAAGAAATGACTCTACCCACAGAGAACAGAGCAGAGGAGAAAGAGGTCCAGCAAGAAATGACTTTATCCACAAAGAACAGAGGAGAAAGAGGTCCAGCGAGAAATGACTCTACCCACAAAGAACAGAGGAGAGGAGAAAGAGGTACAGCAAGAAATGACTCTACCCACAAAGAACAGAGGAGAGGAGAAAGAGGTCCAGCAAGAAATGACTCTACCCACAAAGAACAGAGGAGAGGAGAAAGAGGTACAGCAAGAAATGACTCTACCCACAAAGAACAGAGCAGAGGAGAAAGAGGTACAGCAAGAAATGACTCTACCCACAAAGAACAGGGCAGAGAAGAAAGAGGTACAGCAAGAAATGACTCTACCCACAAAGAGCAGAGGAGAAAGAGGTACAGCAAGAAATGACTCTACCCACAAAGAACAGAGCAGAGGAGAAAGAGGTACAGCAAGAAATGACACTACCCACAAAGAACAGGGCAGAGAAGAAAGAGGTCCAGCAAGAAATGACTCTACCCACAAAGAGCAGAGGAGAAAGAGGTACAGCAAGAAATGACTCCACCCACAAAGAACAGAGGAGAAAGAGGTACAACAAGAAATGACTCTACCCACAAAGAACAGAGGAGAAATAGGTACAGCAAGAAATGACTCCACCCACAAAGAACAGAGGAGAAAGAGGTACAACAAGAAATGACTCTACCCACAAAGAACAGAGCAGAAGAGAAAGAGGTGCAGCAAGAAATGACTCTACCCACAAAGAACAGAGGAGAAAGAGGTACAGCAAGAAATGACTCTACCCACAAAGAACAGAGGAGAGGAGAAAGAGGTACAGCAAGAAATGACTCTACCCACAAAGAGCAGAGGAGAGGAGAAAGAGGTACAGCAAGAAATGACTCTACCCACAAAGAACAGAGGAAAAAGAGGTACAGCAAGAAATGACTCTACCCACAAAGAACAGAGGAGAGGAGAAAGAGGTACAGCAAGAAATGACTCTACCCACAAAGAGCAGAAGAGAGGAGAAAGAGGTACAGCAAGAAATGACTCTACCCACAAATAACAGAGGAGAAAGAGGTACAGCAAGAAATGACTCTACCCACAAAAAGCAGAGCAGAGGAGAAAGAGGTGCAGCAAGAAATGACTCTACCCACAAAGAACAGAGGAGAAAGAGGTACAGCAAGAAATGACTCTACCCACAAAGAACAGAGGAGAAAGAGGTACAGCAAGAAATGACTCTACCCACAAAGAACAGAGGAGATGAGAAAGAGGTACAGCAAGAAATGACTCTACCCACAAAGAGCAGAGGAGAAAGAGGTACAGCAAGAAATGACTCTACCCACAAAGAACAGAGCAGAAGAGAAAGAGGTACAGCGAGAAATGACTCTACCCACAAAGAGCAGAGCAGAAGAGAAAGAGGTACAGCAAGAAATGACTCTACCCACAAAGAGTAGAGGAGAAAGAGGTGCAGCAAGAAATGACTCTACCCACAAAGAACAGAGCAGAAGAGAAAGAGGTACAGCGAGAAATGACTCTACCCACAAAGAGCAGAGCAGAAGAGAAAGAGGTACAGCAAGAAATGACTCTACCCACAAAGAACAGAGGAGAAAGAGGTGCAGCAAGAAATGACTTTACCTACAAAGAGCAGAGGAGAAAGAGGTACAGCAAGAAATGACTCTACCCACAAAGAGCGGAGGAGAAAGAGGTACAGCGAGAAATGACTCTACCCACAAAGAACAGAGGAGAAAGAGGTACAGCAAGAAATGACTCTACCCACAAAGAGGAGAGGAGAAAGAGGTACAGCAAGAAATGACTCTACTCACAAAGAGCAGAGGACAGGAGAAAGAGGTACAGCAAGAAATGACTCTACCCACAAAGAACAGAGCGGAGGAGAAAGAGGTACAGCAAGAAATTACTCTACCCACAAAGAGCAGAGGAGAAAGAGGTACAGCAAGAAATGACTCTACCCACAAAGAGCAGAGGAGAAAGAGGTGCAGCAAGAAATGACTCTACCCACAAAGAGTAGAGGAGAAAGAGGTACGGCAAGAAATGACTCTACCCACATAGAACAGAGGAGAAAGAGGTGCAGCAAGAAATGACTCTACCCACAAAGAACAGAGGAGAGGAGAAAGAGGTACAGCAAGAAATGACTCACCATCAAAGAGCAGAGGAGAAAGAGGTACAGCAAGAAATGACTCTACCCACAAAGAGCAGAGCAGAGGAGAAAGAGGTACAGCGAGAAATAACTCTACCCACAAAGAACAGAGGAGAAAGAGGTCCAGCAAGAAATGACTCTACCCACAAAGACCAGAGGAGAAAGAGGTCCAGCAAGAAATGACTCTACCCACAAAGAGCAGAGGAAAAAGAGGTGCAGCAAGAAATGACTCTACCCACAAAGAGCAGAGGAGAAAGAGGTCCAGCAAGAAATGACTCTACCCACAAAGAGCAGAGGAGAAAGAGGTCCAGCAAGAAATGACTCTACCCACAAAGAACAGAGCAGAAGAGAAAGAGGTACAGCGAGAAATGACTCTACCCACAAAGAACAGAGGAGAAAGAGGTACAGCAAGAAATGACTCTACCCACAAAGAACAGAGGAGAAAGAGGTACAGCAAGAAATGACTCTACCCACAAAGAACAGAGGAGAAAGAGGTACAGCAAGAAATGACTCTACCCACAAAGAGCAGAGGAGAAAGAGGTACAGCAAGAAATGACTCTACCCACAAAGAACAGAGCAGAGGAGAAAGAGGTACAGCAAGAAATGACTCTACCCACAAAGAACAGAGCAGAGGAGGAAGAGGTCCAGCAAGAAATGACTCTACCCACAAAGAACAGAGGAGAAAGAGGTACAGCGAGAAATGACTCTACCCACAAAGAACAGAGGAGAAAGAGGTCCAGCAAGAAATGACTCTACCCACAAAGAACAGAGCAGAAGAGAAAGAGGTACAGCGAGAAATGACTCTAGCCACAAAGAACAGAGGAGAAAGAGGTACAGCAAGAAATGACTCTACCCACAAAGAGCAGAGGAGAAAGAGGTGCAGCAAGAGATGACTCTACCCACAAAGAACAGAGGAGAAAGAGGTACAGCAAGAAATGACTCTACCCACAAAAAGCAGAGGAGAAAGAGGTACAGCAAGAAATGACTCTACCCACAAAGAGCAGAGGAGAAAGAGGTACGGCAAGAAATGACTCCACCCACAAAGAACAGAGGAGAAAGAGGTACAGCAAGAAATGACTCTACCCACAAAGAACAGAGGAGAAAGAGGTACAGCAGGAAATGACTCTACCCACAAAGAACAGAGCAGAGGAGAAAGAGGTGCAGCAAGAAATGACTCTACCCACAAACAACAGAGGAGAGGAGAAAGAGGTACAGCAAGAAATGACTCTACCCACAAAGAGCAGAGGAGAAAGAGGTACAGCAAGAAATGACTCTACCCACAAAGAGCAGAGGAGAAAGAGGTACAGCAAGAAATGACTCTACCCACAAAGAGCAGCGGAGAAAGAGGTACAGCAAGAAATGACTCTACCCCCAAAGAGCAGAGGAGAAAGAGGTACAGCAAGAAATGACTCTACCCACAAAGAGCAGAGGAGAAAGAGGTACAGCAAGAAATGACTCTACCCACAAAGAGCAGCGGAGAAAGAGGTCCAGCAAGAAATGACTCTACCCACAAAGAGCAGCGGAGAAAGAGGTACAGCAAGAAATGACTCTATCCACAAAGAGCAGAGGAGAAAGAGGTACAGCAAGAAATGACTCTACCCACAAAGAGCAGCGGAGAAAGAGGTACAGCAAGAAATGACTCTACCCACAAAGAGCAGAGGAGAAAGAGGTACAGCAAGAAATGACTCTACCCACAAAGAGCAGAGGAGAAAGAGGTACAGCAAGAAATGACTCCACCCACAAAGAACAGAGGAGAAAGAGGTACAGCAAGAAATGACTCTACCCACAAAGAGCAGAGGAGAGGAGAAAGAGGTACAGCAAGAAATGACTCTACCCACAAAGAACAGAGCAGAGGAGAGGAGAAAGAGGTGCAGCAAGAAATGACTCTACCCACAAAGAACAGAGGAGAGGAGAAAGAGGTACAGCAAGAAATGACTCTACCCACAAAGAACAGAGCAGAGGAGAGGAGAAAGAGGTGCAGCAAGAAATGACTCTACCCACAAAGACCAGAGCAGAAGAGAAAGAGGTACAGCAAGAAATGACTCTACCCACAAAGAACAGAGCAGAGGAGAGGAGAAAGAGGTGCAGCAAGAAATGACTCTACCCACAAAGAACAGAGCAGAGGAGAGGAGAAAGAGGTGCAGCAAGAAATGACTCTACCCACAAAGAGCAGAGGAGAAGAGGTACAGCAAGAAATGACTCTACCCACAAGGAGCAGAGGAGAAAGAGGTACAGCAAGAAATGACTCTACCCACAAAGAGCAGAGGAGAAGGAGGTACAGCAAGAAATGACTCCACTAGAGATGAGCGAGCATACTGGTCCGAGCTTGATGCTTGTTCCAGTATTAGGGTGTTCGAGATGCTCGTTACTCGAGGCGAGTACCACGCGATGTTCGAGTCACTTTCATTTTCTTCCCTGAGAAATTTGCGCGCTTTTCTGGCCAATAGAAAGACAGGGAAGGCATTACAACTTCCTCCTGTGACATTCCAGCCCTATCCCACCCCCCTGCAGTGAGTGGCTGGGGAAATCATGTGACACCGGAGTATTTAAATCTGCCCCGCCCGCGGCTCGCCACAGATGCATGCTGAGAGAGATCAGGCAAAGTGCTGTCTTGCTGTAGCTGCTATAGGGAGAGCGTTAGGAGTTATATTCGTCTTCAAGAACCCCAACGGTCCTTCTTAGGGCCACATCTGACCGTGTGCAGTACTGTGGAGGCTGCTGGGAGCAGTGTTGCACTTTTTTTCTTTTTTTGTATATCGGGCGTGCAGACCATAGCGTCCTCAGTCTGCAGTCATTTTACAGAGTATAGGGGCAGTACTGGTGAGGCAGGGACAGTGGTACAGGGAAAGAGATATACTGTCTATATAGGCAGTGGGCTTTTTCTCAAAAAGTTTTAAAAAATACTATATTTGGCCTGCCTGTCACTGTCTTCAGTTTACTGCGTCTCTGCTGGGGGAGTAGTTGGTGATTAATACCCAGCCTTGCGCATAATTGTTTCCTGGCTCTGCTGTGCGTTCCGTATGCGAAGTCAGCCTCCAACCACAGGCCAATAAGCGGCAAATTTAATTACAGCGTTCTGTTTCTGCTCTACTCGTAATACACCATGCTGAGGGGTAGGCCTAGAGCAGGGGTCCCCAACCACCGGGCCGCGGACCGGGGCCGGGCCGTTGGGTGTTTAGAGCCGGTCCGCGGCACCGCGGGGAACTTCTGCTCTAAACACAAGGCCTGCGGGCCGAATCCGGCCCGCTGCCTTGTGTTATGTGGCTCGCGGCGTGCCGACGCCGCTGGCCACTGAAGCGATTACCAGCGGGGGCGCTGCAGCTCCCCGCTGGTAATCGCGTTGATCCCGGCATACACTGACGTGTGCAGCCCGGAACGCTTCCTCCCCGAGTCCCCTGCTCATTAGTTCCGCAGGAGAGGACTCGGGGAGGAAGCGTTCCGGGCTGCACACTGACGTCAGGGCAAGCAGAGAGAGAGCGACGCTGACAGCAGGGAGGAGGTAAGTATATGGGTTGGGGGGCTGCTTACTACTGGGGGGGGGGGCTGCATATTATGGGAGGGGGGCTGCCTATTACTGGGGGGGGGGCTACTTATCACCGGGGAAGGGGCTGCCTATTACTGGGAGGGGCTGGTTATTACAGGGGGGCTGCCTATTACTGGGGGGGGGGGTACCTGCTCATTACTGGGGGAACCTGCTTATTACTGGGGGGGGGTTGCTTGCTGGGGGGGCTGCTTATTACTGGAGGGGTGGGGGCTACTTATTACAGGGGAAGGGGCTGCCTATTACTGGGGGGGGGGCTGGTTATTACTGGGGGTGGGGGAGTGGGGGCTACTTATTACAGGGGAAGGGGCTGGTTATTACTGGGGGGGGGTACTTATTACAGGGGAAGGGACTGCCTATTCCTGGGCGGGGGGCTGCCTATTACTGGGCGGGGCTGGTTATTACTGGGGGGCTGCCTATTACTGGGGGGGGGTACCTGCTTATTACTGGGGGAACCTGCTTATTACTGGGGGGGTTGCTTATTACTGGAGGGGTGGGGGCTACTTATTACAGGGGAAGGGGCTGCCTATTACTGGGGGGGGGCCTGGTTATTACTGGGGGTGGGGGAGTGGGGGCTACTTATTACAGGGGAAGGGGCTGCTTATTACTGGGGGCGGGGGGGCTGCCTATTACTGGGGGGGCTGCTTATTACTGGGGGGGATGCTTACTGGGGGGGGGGCTGCTTATTACTGGGGGGATGGGGGCTACTTATTACAGGGGAAGGGGCTGCCTATTACTGGGGGGGTGCCTATTACTGGGGGGGAGGCTGCTTATTACTGGAGGGGACCTGCTTATTACTGGGGGGAATGCTTACTGGGGGGGGGCTGCTTATTACTGGGGGGAATGCTTACTGGGGGGGGGGCTGCTTATTACTGGGGGGTGGGGGCTACTTATTACAGGGGAAGGGGGTGCCTATTACTGGGGGGGGCTACTTATTACAGGGGAAGGGGCTGCCTATTACTGGGGGGGGGCTGCCTATTACTGGGCGGAGGCTGCCTATTACTGGGGGTGGGGCGCTGCCTATTACTGGGGGGCGCTGTCTATTACTGGGGGGGCTGCCTATCACTGGGGGGGGACCTGCCTATTACTGGGGGGGACCTGCTTATTACTGGGGGGACCTGCTTATTACTGGGGGTGGGGGCTACTTATTACAGGGGGAGGGGCTGCTAATTACTGAGAGGTGGGGGCTATTACTGGGGCGGGAGATAAATTATATGCTGCCCTATGTGTGTGCTGGGGAGGGGGGGATAGATTATATACTGCCCTATGTATGTGCTGCCAGGCGGGAGGGGGGGATATATTATACTGCCCTATGTGTGTACTGCCAGGACATTCTAAATGTCATAATTAAATAAGAATGCACTAAACTTCAACCCCCTTCATAGCCCCACCCCATATAACCACAGCCCCGCCCATGTCCCGCCGACCCTGCCGGGCCTTGTAAAAATGGTCTTGCTTGAAGCCGGTCCCTGGTGCCAAAAAGGTTGGGGACCACTGGCATAGAGGACGTGGGCGCGGCCGAGGACGCGGAGGCCCAAGTCAGGGTGTGGGCACAGGCCGAGCTCCTGGTCCAGGTGTATCGCAGCCGACTGCTGCGGGATTAGGAGAGAGGCAAGTTTCTGGGGTCCCCAGATTCATCTCACAATTAATGGGTCCACGCGGTAGACCTTTATTAGAAACTGAGCAGTGTGAGCAGGTCCTGTCGTGGATGGCAGAAAGTGCATCCACCAATCTATCGACCACCCAGTCTTCTACGCCATCCACTGCTGCAACTCTGAATCCTCTGGCTGCTGCTCCTCCTTCCTCCCAGCCTCCTCACTCCATTAAAATGACACATTCTGAGGAGCAGGCAGACTCCCAGGAACTGTTCTCGGGCCCCTGCCCAGATTGGGCAGAAGTGGTTCCTCTCCCACCAGAGGAGTTTATCGTGGCTGATGCTCAACCATTGGAAAGTTCCCAGGGTCCGGGGGATGAGGCTGGGGACTTCCGCCAACTGTCTCAAGAGCTTTCAGTGGGTGAGGAGGACGATGACGATGAGACACAGTTGTCTATCAGTGAGGTAGTAGTAAGGGCAGTAAGTCCGAGGGAGGAGCGCACAGGATTCAGAGGAAGAGCCGCTGGACGATGAGGTGACTGACCCCACGCCTACTGAGGACAGGTCTTCAGAGGGGGAGGCATGTGCAGCAGCAGAGCAGGTTGGAAGAGGCAGTGCGGTGGCCAAGGGTAGAGGCAGGGCCAGACCGAATAATCCACCAACTGTTTCCCAAAGCGCCCCCACGTGCCATGCCACCCTGCAGAGGCCGAGGTGCTCAAAGGTGTGGCAGTTTTTCACTGAGAGTGCAGACGACCGACGAACTGTGGTGTGCAAGGTTTGTCACGCCAATATCAGCCGGGGAGCCACCACCACCAGCATGCGCAGGCATATGATGGCCAAGCACCCCACAAGGTGGGACGAAGGCCGTTCACCGCCTCCGGTTTGCACCACTGCCTCTCCCCCTGTGCCCCAACCTGCCACTGAGATCCAACCCCCCTCTCAGGACACAGGCACGACCGTCTCCCGGCCTGCACCCACACCCTCACCTCCGCTGTCCTCGGCCCCATCCAGCAATGTCTCTCAGCGCAGCGTCCAGCCGTCGCTAGCGCAACTGTTTGAGCGCAAGCGCAAGTACGTCGCCACGCACCCGCACGCTCAAGCGTTAAACGTGCACATTGCCAAATTGATCAGCCTGGAGATGCTGCCGTATAGGCTTCTGGAAACGGAGGCTTTCAAAAACATGATGGCGGCGGCGGCCCCGCGCTACTCGGTTCCCAGTCGCCACTACTTTTCCTGATGTGCCGTCCCAGCCCTGCACGACCACGTCTCCCGCAACATTGTACGCGCCCTCACCAACGCGGTGACTGCCAAGGTCCACTTAACAATGGACACGTGGACAAGCACAGGCGGGCAGGGCCACTATACCTCCCTGACGGCACATTGGGTGAATTTAGTGGAGGCTGGGACCGAGTCAGAGCCTGGGACCGCTCACGTCCTACCCACCCCCAGAATTGCGGGCCCCAGCTCGGTGCTGGTATCTGCAGCGGTGTATGCTTCCTCCACTAAACCACCCTCCTCCTCCTCCTACGCAACCTCTGTCTCGCAATCAAGATGTGTCAGCAGCATGTCGCCAGCAGTCGGTGTCGCGCGGCGTGGCAGCACAGCGGTGGGCAAGCGTCAGCAGGCCGTGCTGAAACTACTCAGCTTAGAAGAGAAGAGGCACACGGCCCACAAACTGCTGCAGGGTCTGACAGAGCAGACCGACCGCTGGATTTCGCCGCTGAGCCTCCAACCGGGCATGGTCGTGTGTAACAACGGCCGTAACCTGGTGGCGGCTCTGCAGCTCGGCAGCCTCACGCACGTGCCATGCCTGGCCCACGTCTTTAATTTGGTGGTTCATTGCTTTCTGAAAAGCTACCCACGCTTGTCAGACCTGCTCGGAAAGGTGCGCCAGGTCAGCGCACATTTCCGCAAGTCCACCACGGACGCTGCCACCCTGCGGACCCTGCAACATCGGTTTAATCTGCCAGTGCACCGACTGCTGTGCGACGTGCCCACACGGTGGAACTCTACGCTCCACATGTTGGCCAGGCTCTATGAGCAGCGTAGAGCTATAGTGGAATACCAACTCCAACATGGGCAGCGTAGTGGGAGTCAGCCTCCAATTCTTTACAGAAGAGTGGGCCTGGTTGGCAGACATCTGCCAGGTCCTTGGAAACTTTGAGGAGTCTACCCAGATGGTGAGCGGGGATGCTGCAATCATTAGCGTCACCATTCCTCTGCTATGCCTCTTGAGAAGTTCCCTGCAAAGCATAAAGGCAGACGCTTTGCGCTCGGAAACGGAGGCGGGGGAAGACAGTATGTCGCTGGATAGTCAGAGCACCCTCATGTCTATATCTCAGCGCGTTGAGGAGGAGGAGGGGGAGGAGCATGAGGAGGAAGGGGAAGAGACAGCTTGGCCCACTGCTGAGGGTACCCATGCTGCTTGCCTGTCATCCTTTCAGCGTGTATGGCCTGAGGAGGATCCTGAAAGTGATCTTCCTAGTGAGGACAGCCATGTGTTGCGTACAGGTACCCTGGCACACATGGCTGCCTTCCTGTTAGGATGCCTTTCTCGTGACCCTCGCGTTACACGCATGCTGGCCACTGCGGATTACTGGGTGTACACACTACTCGACCCACGGTATAAGGAGAACCTTTGCACTCTCATACCCGAAGAGGAAAGGGGTTCGAGAGTGATGCTATACCACAGGACCCTGGCGGACAAACTGATGGTAAAATTCCCATCCGACAGCGCTATTGGCAGAAGGCGCAGTTCAGAGGGCCAGGTAGCAGGGGAGGTGCAGAGATCGGCAGCATGTACAGCGCAGTCAGGGGAACACTCTCCAAGGCCTTTGCCAGCTTTATGGCTCCCCAGCAAGACTGTGTCACCACTCCCCAGTCAAGGCTAAGTCGGCAGGAGCACTGTAAAAGGATGGTGAGGGAGTACGTAGCCGGTCGCACGACCGTCCTCCGTGACGCCTCTGCTCCCTACAACTACTGGGTGTCGAAGCTGGACACGTGGCCTGAACTCGCGCTGTATGCCCTGGAGGTGCTTGCTTGCCCTGCGGCTAGCGTCTTGTCAGAGAGGGTGTTTAGTGCGGCTGGGGGAATCATCACGCATAAGCGTACCCGCCTGTCAACTGACAGTGCCGACAGGCTTACACTCATAAAGATGAACAAAGCCTGGATTTCCCCAGACTTCTCTTCTCCACCAGCGGACAGCAGCGATACCTAAACAATACGTAGGCTGCACCCGCGGATGGAAGCATCGTTCTCTATCCCCATAAAAAGCGGGGACCTTTTAGCTTCATCAATCTGTGTATTATATTCATCCTCCTCCTCCTGCTCCTCCTCCTGAAACCTCACGTAATCACGCCGAACGGGCAATTTTTCTTAGGCCCACAAGGCTCACTCATATAACTTTTGTAAACAATATTTATACATTTCAATTCTCATTAAAGCGTTGAAACTTTCACCTGAACCAATTTTTATTTAAACTGGGCTGCCTCCAGGCCTAGTTACAAATTAAGCCACATTAACCAAAGCGATTAATGGGTTTCACCTGCCCTCTTGGTTGGGCATGGGCAATTTTTCTGAGGTACATTAGTACTGTTGGTACACCAATTTTTTTGGGCCCTCGCCTACAGTATAATCCTAGTAATTTTTATGGGCTTCGCCTGCACTCATGCTACAGCAAGGTGTGTGGGGTTGGCCTACACTTTTGCTACATAAATGTAACTGGGGCCTTGTCTATACTGCAACTACTGAAATGTGAAAGAGACTGTTATCTCCCTAAACTGCTGCAACGGGAATGTTACTGGGGCCTGTCTTGACTGCTACTACTACTGAAATGGAACTAATACTGTGCTCGCCCTATACTGCTGCTTCGGAATTGTTACTGTGGCCTGTCTTGACTGCTACTACTACTGAAATGGAACTATTACTGTGCTCCCCCTATACTGCTGCTAGTGATATGTTACTGGGGCCTGTCTAGACTGCTACTACTACTGAAATGGAACTAATACTGTGCTCCCCCTATACTGCTGCTAGTGATATGTTACTGGGGCCTGTCTGGACTGCTACTACTACTGAAATGGAACTAATACTGTGCTGTGCTCCCCCTATAATGCTGCTAGTGATATGTTACTGGGGCCTGTCCCTAATGCTACCGCTGAAATGTTACTAATTCTGGGCTCTGCCTATACCGCTGCTAATGCTATGTCACTGGGGTGTGGAAATGGAGGCTTCCCAAAGACATGATGGTGGCGAGGCCATTTCCCAATAACGCGGTTACTGTTAAGGTGCATATAACCACGGACACGTGGAGAGGACACGTAGTGCCTCAAAAACATCCCCCTCCTCCTCCAACAATGAAAACATTCTTGGCAAATACCTTTGCATTGGTCCGTCTGGTGGCAGTCCAAGAATTTCACCTTTACCGACACAACAAGAGAGCCCCCCACCATCCCCCCGCCACGGCCCACTTAATCCTGGCCACATTCCAAAAACCAACTAAATAAAACCGCGCTACTAGGTCCGCAGTCGCCACATTCCCACCAACGCGGTTACTGTTAAGGTACATATTACCAGTCTGACTGGGGCATGCAGTGTGGGCCGAAGTACACCTGTATTGTATGTGACGTTAGCTCTGCTGAGCAGGGCACTGCAATGGGATACATTTATGTACCGCCGGTGGCTTCCAGGGAGCCACCCATGCTGTCGGTCCACACAGACTTCACAATAGGGAGTTGTACCTGCCTGTGTCTACTTATAAAAAACCCCAGTCTGACTGGGGCATGCAGTGTGGGCCGAAGCCCACCTGCATTTAATCTGACGTTAGCTCTGCTGTCCAGGGCACTGCAATGGGATACATTTATGTACAGCCGGTGGATTCCAGGGAGCCACCCATGCTGTGGGTGCACACGGAATTCCCATTGCGGAGTTGTACCTGCCTGTGACTATTTATAAAAAACCCCGGTCTGACTGGGGCATGCAAACACCTTGACAGAATGAATAGTGTGTGGCACATGGGTTCCCCATTGCTATGCCCACGTGTGCAGCTCCTGATGGAGGTGGCACAGGATTGGATTTCTCATTGCTTCTGTACAGCATTGTGGGCTATCGCCCCGCCCCTTTTAAAGAGGGTCGCTGCCTGGCCGTGCCAACCCTCTGCAGTGTGTGCCTGCGGTTCCTCCTCATGGCAGACGCACTTATAAATAGACATGAGGGTGGTGTGGCATGAGGGCAGCTGAAGGCGGCGCAGGGACACTTTGGTGTGCGCTGTGGACACTGGGTCGTGCGGGGGGGTTGGGCAGCATGTAACCCAGGAGAAGTGGCAGCGGAGTGTCATGCAGGCAGTGATTGTGCTTTGTTGGAGGTAGTGTGGTGCTTAGCCAAGGTATGCCATGCTAATGAGGGCTTTTCAGAAGTAAAAGTTGTTGGGAGGGGGGGGGGGGGGCACTCTTGCCGGTATTGTGGCTTAATAGTGGGACCTGGGAACTTGAGATGCAGCCCAACATGTAGCCCCTCGCCTGCCCTATCCGTTTCTGTGTCGTTCCCATCACTTTCTTGAATTGCCCAGATTTTCACAAATGAAAACCTTAGCGAGCATCGGCGATATACAAAAATGCTCGGGTCGCCCATTGACTTCAATGGGGTTCGTTACTCGAAACGAACCCTCGAGCATCGCGATAAGTTCGGCTCGAGTAACGAGCACCCGAGCATTTTGGTGCTCGCTCATCTCTAGACTCTACCTACAAAAAACAGAGCAGAGGAGAAAGAGGTACAAAAGAAGAGTGGTGGTTGTGGGGGATTCCCTATTGAGAGGAACAGAGGCCGCTGTCTGCAGACCTGACACCCCACGAGAGGTGTGCTGTCCTCCAGGTGCACAAATCACAGATGTGTCTGATAGGCTGTCAAGACTCTTCAGTCCTGCAGAACACCACCCATTCCTACTAATACATGTAGGGACAAATGACACTGCAAAAAAGGACCTTGCAACTATCTGCAGAGACTTTGTAGACCTCGGAAAGAAGGTGAAGGAACTAGGAGCACAGGTGGTCTTCTCATCCATCCTCCCAGTGGATGGCCGTGGAATAAGGAGATGGAACAGGATTCTAGAGGTTAACAACTGGCTACATGGATGATGCTGTCAGCAAAGATTGGGATTCCTAGACCATGGAGTAAATTATCTATATGATGGTCTGCTTGCTAGAGACAGGTTGTACCTTACAGACAGGTAAGCATATATTTGGTGGGTGCCTTGCCACACTCATCAGGAGAGCTTTAAACTAGAACAATATGGAAAGGGAAGTGAAAGGTAAAAATATCCAGCTAATTAATACAAGTAAGAACCTTATTATTAGAAGTGGAAAGAAAGAGCAAAGACAAAACATTCAGAAGGAAAGAAGAGGAGTAAGAGACCCCGATCACAAACTAACATGTTTCTACACAAATGCACAGAGCTGGGAAACAAACAAGGAGAATTGGAGCTCCTAACACAGGAAGAGAAATATGATGTCATCGGCATCACAGAAACTTGGTGGGATGATACACAAGATTGGAATACAAGACTTGAAGGATACAATGTATTTATAAGAAACAGACCTAATAAAGGGGAGGAGGTGTTGTGTTGTATGTTAGGAGAACATTCATCTCCACAGAGATTCAAGCTTCAGAGCTGGGAGTTCTGTAGGAACTGTTTGTGTAAGAATACAAGGAGAGAACAACAGAAAGGACCCCATTGTAGGCATTTACTATAGGCCGCCTGGACAAGCAGAAGATATGGAGGAACTCTTTCTACATCAGATGGCCAAGCTCTCAAAGAAGCCCAACATAGGGATCATGGGAGATTTTACCCATCCAGACATTTGTTGGGAATCTCTCAGGTAAAAGTAATGGATCCAACAGATTCTTATCCGCTCTTGTGACAACTTTGTCTTCCAGAAGGTAGAAGAGAAAACAAGGGGATCTGCTATCTTGGACCTAATTCTTACCAACAGGGAGGGAATGGTGGAGGGAGTAAGGGTGGCTGGGACCTTAGGAGGCAGTGATCATGATATCCTTGGATGTTGGATAACAAGGGGAGGAAGACCTGAGAAGACTCAGACCTCAAGGTTGGATTTCAGAAAGGCAGATTTCAATGGACTCAGAAAGAGGGAAGAATCCAATGGCCGGATGTTCTTAAGGACAGAAATGTCCAAGAAGGTTGGGAAATATTGTGAAATGAGATTCTCAAAGCACAATCGTTACCAATCCCTAAAAGAAGGAAGAATGGGAAGCATTTAAAGAGACCCGGATGGATGAACACAGAACTTGTACACATGTTAAAGAGGAAGAAAATATGTTTATCAAATGGGAAGAGGGGGGAATATCTAAAGAAGAATATAATGGGGTCTGCAGAAACTTTACTACGAAAGGAGAGCGGTGGAGCAAACCCGGTGGTAATAAAGAATTTGGCCCTAGATAATGTATGGAGACCAAAAAGCCTTAGAATTGGCTGTGAAAAATGAATGAGGTGTGGAGCTGCTGCCAACCAGGAGATCCGCCAATGGAGGGCACAACAGTTGTGTGAAAAGCTAGAGAGAGAAAAGACTGGTGGATACCGCAACTCTGCAGTAAAGATATTGGGACGGTAGGCTATATAATCCAGCTTTTATTTTATTGAGTATATTAAAAACTAGCATAGTTCTATACTCAATAAAAGAGAAGTTGGAAAATATATTCTACCGTCCCACCATCTTTTCTGGAGAGTTACGCCAATCCACCAGTCTTTTCTCTATATAGCTTTTCACACTGCAGAAACTGTAGGGCAAATGTCTAAAAAGCTAAAGCTAATAATGAATTGAGGCTTGTAAGAAAAGCTAAAAGCAATAAAAGAGGAATTTGGGAGTCAAAAAAAAAGTCAAAGATGCTATAGGATGCTTACAAGATGAAAATGGTGAATATGTCAAAAATGACGTTGAGAAGGCTGAACTTTTAAATTCCTATTTTGTATTTGTTTTCTCTCAGAAAGTAGATGTAACATCAGCTGATCTTCCCTGTGCTATTGGGGGAATAAAAGAATACAGGCTATCTGTAAGCAGAGAGATGGTGAGGGAACACTTAGCTAACTTACATGAATCCAAGTCTCAAGGTCCAGATGAATTACATCCTAGGATACTAAAGGAAGCAGAGGAGGTAATTGCTGAACCACTCGCCATAATCTGTGAAAATTCCTTATGGAACAGGAGAAGTCCCAGAAGATTGGAAAAGGGCAAATGTTGTTCCCATCTTCAAAAAAGGGAAGAAGGTGGGTCCAGGAAACTACAGGCCAGCGAGCCTGACTTCTATATAGGAAAGATCTCTGAACAGATTACTAAAAAAGCATGTATGCAAGTACTTGGATGAGAATTGAGTAACTAACCAGAGCCAGCATGGGTTTGTAACAAACAAGTCATGCCAGACGAATGTAAAAGAATGGTATTTAACAAGGGCAAATACAAAGTCCTACATCTGGGCAAGAAAAAACACATACAGAATTGAGCTAAGCAGCAGCATATGTCAAAAAGACTTGGGTATAGTAATAGATCATAGACTGAACATGAGTCCACAATGTGATGCAGCAGTCAAAAAGGCAAACCCTATTCTGGGATGTATTCAGAGAAGCATAGAGTCTAGATCACGTGAGGTCATTATCCCCCTCTACTCTTCCTTAGTCAGACCTCATCTGGAATACTGGGTCCAGTTCTGGGCATCCCACTTTAAAAAAGACACACAAACTGGAGCAAGTTCAGAGAAGAGTTACCAAGATGGTGAGCGGTCTGCAAATCATGTCCTATGAGGAACGGTTAAAGGATCGGGGGATGGTTAGCAGAAGAGAAGGCTGAGAGGAGACTTAATAGCTGTCTACAAATATCTGAAGGGCTGTCACAGTGCAGAGGGATCAGCCCTATTCTCATCTGTACAAGGAAAGACTGGAAGCAATGGGATGAAACTGAAAGAGAGGGCACATAGATTAGATATTAGACAGTGAGGGGATCAGTGAGTGGAACAGGTTGCCACAGGAGGTGGGGAGTTCTCCTTCAATGGAAGACTTCAGATACTGGACAGATATCTATCTGGGATGATTTAGTTACCATGCACTGAGCAGGGGGTTGGAGCCGATGAATCTGGACGTCTCAATGACCTGATTAACCTGATGACCCTGGAGGTCCCTCCCAACTCTTTGATTCTAGGATTGTATTGATACTGCTGGTCTGTGTGACGTCTCCTTGGCTCTACATTATATCACTGGACTCTGAGTTACGGGAATACTTACTGGTCTCTAATTCTCAGGTTCACTCCATTTCCCACTGCAGATTCCCACCGTTTCTTCCGGTGTCAGCGCCATCTCCAGTGTGATTTGACCCATCCTGCTATTAGAGGAAATGAGTTAAATCCTAAATAATCCCCACAATTCCCCAAAGGAGCTGCAGATGATGGAGTGTACTGAGAGCGGAGCAGGAGGCTGCAGTGGGTTTTGAAAATGTGCGGGGGTCCGAGGCATCTGAACCTCGGGGCACGTGAAGACGTCATATTATACGTCTCCCTGCAATGCTCAGTAATCAGAAATCCTTTACCTTTTGTATTGTGCCAGATTCAGAGGGCTGTACGTGAGTTACACGCAGGAGTCTCCAACACAACTCATATATAAACACACGTCCATGAAACGGACAAAAATAGGAAAGGCGATTTTTATCACACAGAACACTCCATGTGAAAAAGCGACTGTATGAATGGCCTAATTGGCTATGACGGGTCTGTGAAATACACCGACTGTACATGGACCAAAACTACAGCTGTGTGGAGAAGTACCAAATCTCAAACCCTCTTATAACCCAGTCACACCCAGAGCTGCAGTCACAATTCTCGTATTGCATCATGGATTGTACTCTAGTACATCCGAAGCTGCAGTCACAGTTTTGTTTGCTTCCAGCTCTTCACTGCTGCTCTTAGTTTGGACATCCCTGATATTTAGCTGCTAATAATGTGTATGAAAAGTCTCAAACCCTGATGTCCCCTCGACCATAACCACAAACCATGATGTACCCAACACCATAACCACAAATCCTGATGTCCCCTCGACCATAACCACAAACCATGATGTACCCAACACCATAACCACAAACCATGATGTACCCAACACCATAACCACAAACCATGATGTACCCAACACCATAAACACAAACCATGATGTACCCAACACCATAACCACAAACCATGATGTACCCAACACCATAACCACAAACCATGATGTACCCAACACCATAACTGCAAACCATGATGTACCCAACACCATAACCACAAATCCTGATGTCCCCTCGACCATAACCACAAACCATGATGTACCCAACACCATAACCACAAACCATGGTGTCCCCTCGACCATAAACACAAACCATGATGTACCCAACACCATAACCACAAACCATGATGTACCCAACACCATAACCACAAACCCTGATGTCCCCTCGACCATAACCACAAACCATGATGTACCCAACACCATAACCACAAATCCTGATGTCCCCTCGACCATAACCACAAACCATGATGTACCCAACACCATAACCACAAACCATGGTGTCCCCTCGACCATAAACACAAACCATGATGTACCCAACACCATAACCACAAACCATGATGTACCCAACACCATAACCACAAACCCTGATGTCCCCTCGACCATAACCACAAACCATGATGTACCCAACACCATAACCACAAATCCTGATGTCCCCTCGACCATAACCACAAACCATGATGTACCCAACACCATAACCACAAACCATGATGTACCCAACACCATAACCACAAACCATGATGTACCCAACACCATAAACACAAACCATGATGTACCCAACACCATAACCACAAACCATGATGTACCCAACACCATAACCACAAACCATGATGTACCCAACACCATAACTGCAAACCATGATGTACCCAACACCATAACCACAAATCCTGATGTCCCCTCGACCATAACCACAAACCATGATGTACCCAACACCATAACCACAAACCATGGTGTCCCCTCGACCATAAACACAAACCATGATGTACCCAACACCATAACCACAAACCATGATGTACCCAACACCATAACCACAAACCCTGATGTCCCCTCGACCATAACCACAAACCATGATGTACCCAACACCATAACCACAAACCCTGATGTCCCCTCGACCATAACCACAAACCATGATGTACCCAACACCATAACCACAAACCCTGATGTCCCCTCGACCATAAACACAAACCATGATGTACCCAACACCATAGCCCCAAACTACTATGCTCCCTCCTCCATAACCACAAACCCTGATGTCCCCTCGACCATAACCACAAACCATGATGTACCCAACACCATAGCCCCAAACTACTATGCCCCCTCCTCCATAACCACAAACCCTGATGTCCCCTCGACCATAACCACAAACCATGGTGTACCCAACACCATAACTGCAAACCATGATGTACCCAACACCATAACCACAAACCATGATGTACCCAACACCATAGCCCCAAAACACTATGCCCTCTCTACCATAATCCCAAACCCTGATGAACCCTCTACCATAACCTCAGGTCAATGTGCGGCTACAAACGGACCGAGATAAGCCGGGGGATCGGGGGTGGGGGGGGGTGGGGGAATGGCAAAGGAGGGTCAGTGCGATAAATGTAAGGCTCTGCACACGGGCAGGAGAAACGGCTGTCACCAATATACACTAAATGGGGTACTGCTAGGGAAAAGCTCTGGCGTACTAGTGGGCTGTAGACTAAACTGGAGCAACCAATGCCAGTCAGCTGCTGCAAAAGCTAATAAAGTTTTGGGGTGCAGTAAAAGAGGTATAGGGGCGAGGGGCGAGAACATTATCCCCCCACTATATAAGGCACTTGTCAGGCCTCACATGGAATACTGCGTACAGTTCTGGTCACCGGGGCTCAGGAGGGATGTTACAGTGCTGGAGGGGGTTCAGAGAAGGGCGACTAAACTAATACATGGAATGACGGGACTGGAATACCCAGAGAGGCACCAAAACTGGGATTATTCACCCCGGAAAACAGACGGCTAAGGGGCGACCAAATAACTCTGTATAAGTACATGAGGGGACAATACAAGGATCTCTGCCAGGATCTGTTTATACCCAGGACTGCGACGGTAACAAGAGGGCATCCGCTACGTCTAGAGGAAAGCAGGTTTCATCACCAACACAGAAAAGGGTTCTTTACTGTAAGAGCAGTGAGACTGTGGAACTCTCTGCCTGAGGATGTGGTGATGGCAGGATCCATAGAGGAGTGTAAGAGGGACTTGATGTCTTTCTGGAGAGGAAGGATATTACAGGATATAAATCTTAGGCTAATTGTTAATCCGGGTATACAGTCAGGTAGGAACTATTAGGGGTTGGTCCAGGGAACAGTCTGATTACCATTAGGGAGTCGGGAAGGAATTTTTCCCCAAAAGGGCTAATTGGCTTCTGGCCTTGGGGTTTTTTGCCTTCCTCTGGATCAACAACACAGGAGGATAGACAGGCTGGACTAGATGGACAATGTCTTCATTCGGCCTCACATACTATGTCACTGCTGTCTGTGGATGGGATTTTGGCTTTGGCTCATATTCCTAGGCCTTGTTTAATGGTTTGTCTGACATTGGCTTGCAGGAATGCTGCCTTCCAATAGGTGGCACTGAATGCATATTTCTAGTAATCAGGAGCACAGGGTTCACTTACTTTCCTTGCTCATGTGCACAGTGTAAGCGCAGTGTGGCGCTGCCATGGTCACACTTGGCCTCTTGCCAGTCCTATTTCACTAGATGATGGGAGTTGCGTCCGCTGGGAGCAGTCGCAGCCTCGTGGTCTCGTCCCCTTTCACCCCTTGTTTTATTCCAGGTCCCGGTGGAGCGCACTCAGTGTTTATCATCTGCTCTCCGCACAACATCTGCATCCATCTGCCTCCACCGCTGCTCGGGGTCATTCTAGGCCTTGTGTGGGAAAATGAGCGCCTTCTGCTGCAGCCGGGAGATTTCTCAGGACTGGTGGCTGCGTGGCGCTGCCACCGCCCGGCTCTAGGACCCTGTTCTGTCCAGCCTGACAGTGTATTGCAAGGCACAAGCCTCTTACTAGACGTCCAACCACTGGATGCCCAGCAGTCCCAAATGCCCCATGTGACCACCGCTCTGTTCACCGTTATGGGACATGTGTAGCACTGACATGTGGCGGTCGGGGGCGCTGTTCTCAGGACCTCCAGCCTATGGCAAAGAGACAAATATCTTTAGTGGGAAACCGCTTCTCCATTAGCTACAAAGCACGACGCGCCCCCGTCAGCCATGCGAGACGGAGGGTGAAGCAGACGCCATCGGACACCGTCAGTCACGCCCAGATTTTTATTAGTGCTTTCACATCCAGAAGTGCTCGTCGTTGGCAGCGCTGCGTGGGCACTGGAGACTCTCCGCCACCTCCTGCTCTCTGGCTGTGCCGGCGCCCTGAGGACAGCAGCAGCGCGCGGTCCTGGCACCTGGGGGAGCGCCCAGCGCAGAGGATTCGTTGCAGTGTTGCTGCCGGCATCTCAGTCCTGGGATCATTCTTCACCTTTAAAATAGCGTTCTAAAAAAAAACAGAAAATGCGTCAAAATCTGATGAGAGTCGTAGGAGGAGCAGCCGATCCCTCCGCATCATCAGGAGCGGCAGCCGATCCCTCCGCATCATCAGGGACGGCAGCAGCCGATCCCTCCGCATCATCAGGGACGGCAGCCGATCCCTCCGCATCATCAGGGACGGCAGCCGATCCCTCCGCATCATCAGGGACGGCAGCCGATCCCTCCGCATCATCAGGGACGGCAGCCGATCCCTCCGCATCATCAGGGACGGCAGCTGATCCCTCCGCATCATCAGGGACGGCAGCCGATCCCTCCGCATCATCAGGGACGGCAGCAGCCGATCCCTCCGCATCATCAGGGACGGCAGCAGCCGATCCCTCCGCATCATCAGGAGCAGCAGCCGATCCCTCCGCATCATCAGGGACGGCAGCTGATCCCTCCGCATCATCAGGGACGGCAGCTGATCCCTCCGCATCATCAGGGACGGCAGCCGATCCCTCCGCATCATCAGGGACGGCAGCCGATCCCTCCGCATCATCAGGGACGGCAGCTGATCCCTCCGCATCATCAGGGACGGCAGCCGATCCCTCCGCATCATCAGGGACGGCAGCTGATCCCTCCGCATCATCAGGGATGGCAGCAGCCGATCCCTCCGCATCATCAGGGACGGCAGCTGATCCCTCCGCATCATCAGGGACGGCAGCCGATCCCTCCGCATCATCAGGGACGGCAGCCGATCCCTCCGCATCATCAGGAGCAGCAGCCGATCCCTCCGCATCATCAGGGACAGCAGCCGATCCCTCCGCATCATCAGGGACGGCAGCCGATCCCTCCGCATCATCAGGGACGGCAGCAGCCGATCCCTCCGCATCATCAGGAGTGGCAGCCGATCCCTCCGCATCATCAGGAGTGGCAGCCGATCCCTCCGCATCATCAGGAGTGGCAGCCGATCCCTCCGCATCATCAGGAGTGGCAGCCGATCCCTCCGCATCATCAGGAGTGGCAGCCGATCCCTCCGCATCATCAGGAGCGGCAGCCGATCCCTCCGCATTATCAGGGACGGCAGTCGATCCCTCCGCATCATCAGTACAGGCCGCCACAGCGCCTGAAGCAGCTGCATGACTAATCCATACATCTCGGCAGTACACGGCATCTACGTGACGCGTTTCATGTATCTCCGGGGGACACGGCCTCTACATGTGACGCGTTTCATGTATCTCCGGGGGACACGGCCTCTACATGTGACGCGTTTCATGTATCTCCGGGGGACACGGCCTCTACATGTGACGCGTTTCATGTATCTCCGGGGGACACGGCCTCTACATGTGATGCATTTATCTGGGGAGTACGGATGGACTCGTCTAAGTGTGTAAATGGTCTATGGAGAAAATATGGTGGAGAGTCGTTCTATTTAACATGATAAGAGCGCCGCCCGCTGCTGGGGGACTGACAGTTCAATCTCCAGCGATGACCGGACTTCTCTCCTGTCATAGCGGTGAAGCTGTGTAGTCGCTGCCGCAGGAGCGTCACAGCAGTACCTAGCGATGAATCCCTCTTTACGGGTTTGTTACCTTCTTCTGACCCCCCCCCCCCCCCCCCATGACTTGCTTCAACTTTTTACAGTCAAACATCATTGATGATGTATCTTCCGAATTGGTCATCACTACTATAGCGGCCGGGGTCAGCAGAGGCGGATGACCCCATGTAGTGGCCCAGGGTCAGCCCCACAGAGTGGAGGCGGATGACCCCATGTAGTGGCCAGCGCTTGCACTTACAGGCCGGGGTCAGCAGAGGCGGATGACCCCATGTAGTGGCCAGTGCTTGCACTTACAGGCAGGGGTCAGCAGAGGCGGATGACCCCATTTAGTGGCCAGCGCTTGCACTTACAGGCAGGGGTCAGCAGAGGTGGATGACCCCATTTAGTGGCCAGTGCTTGCACTTACAGGCCGGGGTCAGCAGAGGCGGATGACCCCATTTAGTGGCCAGCGCTTGCACTTACAGGCAGGGGTCAGCAGAGGTGGATGACCCCATTTAGTGGCCAGCGCTTGCACTTACAGGCAGGGGTCAGCAGAGGCGGATGACCCCATGTAGTGGCCAGTGCTTGCACTTACAGGCCGGGGTCAGCAGAGGCGGATGACCCCATGTAGTGGCCAGTGCTTGCACTTACAGGCCGGGGTCAGCAGAGGCGGATGACCCCATTTAGTGGCCAGCGCTTGCACTTACAGGCAGGGGTCAGCAGAGGTGGATGACCCCATTTAGTGGCCAGCGCTTGCACTTACAGGCAGGGGTCAGCAGAGGCGGATGACCCCATGTAGTGGCCAGTGCTTGCACTTACAGGCCGGGGTCAGCAGAGGCGGATGACCCCATTTAGTGGCCAGCGCTTGCACTTACAGGCCGGGGTCAGCAGAGGCGGATGACCCCATTTAGTGGCCAGCGCTTGCACTTACAGGCTGGGGTCAGCAGAGGTGGATGACCCCATTTAGTGGCCAGCGCTTGCACTTACAGGCAGGGGTCAGCAGAGGTGGATGACCCCATTTAGTGGCCAGCGCTTGCACTTACAGGCTGGGGTCAGCAGAAGCAGATGACCCCATTTAGTGGCCAACGCTTGCACTTACAGGCTGGGGTCAGCAGAAGCGGATGACCCCATTTAGTGGCCAACGCTTGCACTTACAGGCCGGGGTCAGCAGAGGCGAATGACTCCATTTAGTGGCCAGCGCTTGCACTTACAGGCCGGGGTCAGCAGAGGCGAATGACTCCATTTAGTGGCCAGTGCTTGCACTTACAGGCAGGGGTCAGCAGAGGCGGATGACCCCATTTAGTGGCCAGCGCTTGCACTTACAGGCAGGGGTCAGCAGAGGTGGATGACCCCATTTAGTGGCCAGCGCTTGCACTTACAGGCAGGGGTCAGCAGAGGTGGATGACCCCATTTAGTGGCCAGCGCTTGCACTTACAGGCAGGGGTCAGCAGAGGTGGATGACCCCATTTAGTGGCCAGCGCTTGCACTTACAGGCAGGGGTCAGCAGAGGTGGATGACCCCATTTAGTGGCCAGCGCTTGCACTTACAGGCCGGGGTCAGCAGAGGCGGATGACACCATGTAGTGGCCCGCGCTTGCACTTACAGGCCGGGGTCAGCAGAGGCGAATGACTCCATTTAGTGGCCAGCGCTTGCACTTACAGGCCGGGGTCAGCAGAGGCGGATGACCCCATGTAGTGGCCAGCGCTTGCACTTACAGGCCGGGGTCAGCAGAGGCAGATGACCCCATTTAGTGGCCAGCGCTTGCACTTACAGGCCGGGGTCAGCAGAGGCGGATGACCCCATTTAGTGGCCAGCGCTTGCACTTACAGGCAGGGGTCAGCAGAGGCGGATGACCCCATTTAGTGGCCAGCGCTTGCACTTACAGCCTGGGGTCAGCAGAAGCGGATGACCCCATTTAGTGGCCAACGCTTGCACTTACAGGCAGGGGTCAGCAGAGGTGGATGACCCCATTTAGTGGCCAGCGCTTGCACTTACAGGCCGGGGTCAGCAGAGGCGGATGACCCCATTTAGTGGCCAGCGCTTGCACTTACAGGCAGGGGACAGCAGAGGTGGATGACCCCATTTAGTGGCCAGCGCTTGCACTTACAGGCAGGGGTCAGCAGAGGCGGATGACCCCATTTAGTGGCCAGCGCTTGCACTTACAGGCCGGGGTCAGCAGAGGCGGATGACCCCATTTAGTGGCCAGCGCTTGCACTTACAGGCCGGGGTCAGCAGAGGCAGATGACCCCATTTAGTGGCCAGCGCTTGCACTTACAGGCAGGGGTCAGCAGAGGTGGATGACCCCATTTAGTGGCCAGCGCTTGCACTTACAGGCAGGGGTCAGCAGAGGTGGATGACCCCATTTAGTGGCCAGCGCTTGCACTTACAGGCTGGGGTCAGCAGAAGCGGATGACCCCATTTAGTGGCCAACGCTTGCACTTACAGGCAGGGGTCAGCAGAGGCGAATGACTCCATTTAGTGGCCAGCGCTTGCACTTACAGGCCGGGGTCAGCAGAGGCGGATGACCCCATGTAGTGGCTGGCGCTCGTAAGTACAAGTACAATATCTAAAGAAGAATATAATGGGGTCTGCAGAAACTGTAGGGCAAGAGTCAGAAAAGCTAAAGCTAATAATGAATTGAGGCTTGTAAGAGAGGCCAAAAGCAATAAAAAAGGATTTGGGGGTCAAAAGAAAAGTCAAAGATGCTATTGGACGCTTACAGGATGAAAATGGTGAATATGTCAAAAATGATGTTGAGAAGGATGAACTGTTAAATTCCTAATTTGTATCTGTTTTTTCTCAGAAAGTAGATGTAACATCAGCTGATCTTCCCTGTGCTATTGGGGGAATAAAAGAATGCAGGCTATCTATAAGCAGAGAGATGGTGAGGGAACACTTAGCTAACTTACATGAATTCAAGTCTCAAGGTCCAGATGAATTACATCCTAGGATACTAAAGGAAGCAGCGGAGGTAATTGCTGAACCACTCACCATAATCGGTGAAAATTCGTGGAGAACAGAAGTCCCAGAAGATTGGAAAAGGGCAAATGTTGTCCCTATCTTCAAAAAAGGGAAGAAGGTGGATCCAGGAAACTACAGGCCTGTGAGCCTGACTTCTATACCGGAAAAGATCTCTGAACAGATTATTAACCAGCATGTATGCAAGTACTTTGATGAGAATGGAGTAACTACCAGAGCCAGCATGGGGTGTAACAAACAAGTCAGGCCAGACTAATCTAATTTCCTTCTATGACAGAATCACCGACTTGGTTGATCAGGGAAATGCGGTGGATATAGTATATCTTGGCTTTAGTAAAGCATTTGACAAAGTATCTCATACCATACTTATTGAAAAAATGACCAAATCTGGGATTGACAAGGCAACTGTTCGGTGGATTCACAACTGGCTGAGTGATCGTACTCAAAGAGTGGTCATAAATGGCTGCACATCCAAGTGGAAGAATGTATCAAGTGGGACCACAAGGCTCTGTCCTGGGCCCAGGGTTGGCCAACATTGTTATAAATGATCTGGAGGAGGGAATTGTGGGAAACTGATCAAATTTGTCGACAACACAAAGCTAGGAGGGATAGCTAACACTAGAGAAGAGAGTATTCAAAAATATCTAGAAAAGCTTGCACAGTGGTCGGCGACTAACAGAATGGGATTTAACAAGGAGAAATGCAAAGTCCTACATCTGGGCAAGAAAAATGAAGAAAGCACATACAGAATGGGAGGAATTGGGCTAAGCAGCAGCATGTGAAAAAGACTTGGGTATACTAATAGAGCATAGACTGAACATGAGTCAACAATGTGATGCAGCAGCCAAAAAGGCAAACACAATTCTGGGATGAGAAGCATAGAGTCTAGATCATGTGAGATCATTATCCCCTCTATTCTTCCTTGGTCAGACCTCATCTGGAATACTGGGTCCAGTTCTGGGATGTATTAAGAGAAGCATAGAGTCTAGATCACGTGAGGTCATTATCCCCCTCTACTCTTCCTTAGTCAGACCTCATCTGGAATACTGGGTCCAGTTCTGGGCACCCCACTTTATAACAGACATAGACAAACTGGAGCAAGTTCAGAGAAGAGTTACCAAGATGGTGAGCGGTCTGCAAATCATGTCCTATGAAGAACGGTTAAAGGATCTGGGAATGTTTAGCAGAAGAGAAGGCTGAGAGGAGACTTAATAGCGGTCTACAGATATCTGAAGGGCTGTCACAGTGCAGAGGGATCAGCCCTATTCTCATCTGCACAAGGAAAGACTAGAAGCAATGGGATTAAACTGAAAGGGAGGAGACACAGATTAGATATTAGACAGTGAGGGGGATCAATGAGTGGAACAGGTTGCCACGGGAGGTGGGGAGTTCTCCTTCAATGGAAGTCTTCAGAGACCGGACAGACATCTGTCTGGGATGATTTAGTGTTCCTGCACTGAGTAGGGGTTGGACCTGATGACCCCGGAGGACCTGATGACCCTGGAGGACCCAATGACCCCGGAGGACCTGATGACCCTGGAGGACCCAATGACCCCGGAGGACACAATGACCCTGGAGGACCCGATGACCCCGGAGGTCCCTTCCAACTCTACCATTCTAGGATTCTATGACCCCGGCCACTACATGGGGTCATCCGCCTCTGCTGATCCGGCCATTCTAATATTGATGACCAATCCTGAGAAAAGGTCAAGAACATCAACTGCATGGAAAGCCCCTTTAACGCATGTATGTCTTTGCACATCAGTGTATGTGAGGAGCACACGGAGGGGGTCATGCATACACGGCACACGGGAGGGGGGGGCATGCATCGCTAGTCGGTTCTGTGGACGACTCCTGTTCGCTTGGCCTGTTCAGTTGCTGCCTGAGAAGCGATTATTGTGAGGGGTCACTGAGGGGCACTACTACGAGATGAGAATAGAAATTCCAGAGACTTCAATAATTTGGGGGTAAATGTATAGATTCTATGAGGTTAATCACTGGGGATACAAGTCCTCCGGGACTCCCATGATGCTCCGTCCTGACTGTAATAATGGTCAGCATCCGCCCATCACACCCACAAGACAACGTAGCGATGGGGAACAGCGGGAGCCCACCAGCAGCTCCACTGCTCCCCCCAGTGTAAGGGACATCCATACAATGTGGTGCGCGATCCATATCCTGTGTACAGAGCCGGCGGCTGGGGGCGCTGCAGATACAGAAAGAGGGGAGGACATGATATAAATAGTGGGGTGTACAGACAGGAGGTCAGTAATACCAGCCCCCCAGAAGGAGCATATATCCTCCCCTAGGACCCTGTTGTACTGCCTCTAGCTTGGATACAAGATGTGATACGGGCGGGCATGAAGGCCCAAGCTAAACCCGGATCCATCGCTGCAGACGACCCTGTGCCCCTCCGTAGCGTCCAGTTTTATTGCTCACGACATCACTGCAAACAAAGGCGACGGTGGGGGTCAGAGGCCGTACATGTAATGGGGGTGACGGTGGGGGTCAGAGGCCGTACATGTAATGGGGGTGATGGTGGGGGTCAGAGGCTGTACATGTAATGGGGGTGATGGTGGGGGTCAGAGGCCGTACATGTAATGGGGGCGACGGTGGGTGTCAGAGGCCGTACATGTAATGGGGGTGATGGTGGGGGTCAGAGGCCGTACATGTAATGGGGGCGACGGTGGGGGTCAGAGGCCGTACATGTAATGGGGGCGACGGTGGGTGTCAGAGGCCGTACATGTAATGGGGGCGACGGTGGGTGTCAGAGGCCGTACATGTAATGGGGGTGATGATGGGGGCAGAGGCCGTACATGTAATGGGGGTGACGTTGGGGGTCAGAGGCCGTACATGTAATGGGGGTGATGATGGGGGTCAGAGGCCGTACATGTAATGGGGGTGATGGTGGGGGTCAGAGGCCGTACATGTAATGGGGGTGATGATGGGGGTCAGAGGCCGTACATGTAATGGGGGTGACGTTGGGGGTCAGAGGCCGTACATGTAATGGGGGTGATGATGGGGGTCAGAGGCCGTACATGTAATGGGGGTGACGTTGGGGGTCAGAGGCCGTACATGTAATGGGGGTGACGGTGGGTGTCAGAGGCCGTACATGTAATGGGGGCGACGGTGGGTGTCAGAGGCCGTACATGTAATGGGGGCGACGGTGGGGGTCAGAGGCCGTACATGTAATGGGGGCGACGGTGGGGGTCAGAGGCCGTACATGTAATGGGGGCGACGGTGGGGGTCAGAGGCCGTACATGTAATGGGGGTGATGGTGGGAGTCAGAGGCCGTACATGTAATGGGGGTGATGGTGGGGGTCAGAGGCCGTACATGTAATGGGGGCGACGGTGGGGGTCAGAGGCCGTACATGTAATGGGGGTGACGGTGAGGGTCAGAGGCCGTACATGTAATGGGGGTGACGGTGGGGGTCAGAGGCCGTACATGTAATGGGGGTGACGGTGAGGGTCAGAGGCCGGACATGTAATGGGGGTGACGGTGGGGGTCAGAGGCCGGACATGTAATGGGAGCGACGGTGGGGGTCAGAGGCCGTACATGTAATGGGGTCGACGGTGAGGGTCAGAGGCCGTACATATAATGGGGGTGATGGTGGGTGTCAGAGACCGTACATGTAATGGGGTGACGGTGGGGGTCAGAGGCCGTACATGTAATGGGGGTGATGGTGGGTGTCAGAGGCCATACATGTAATGGGGGTGACGGTGGGGGTCAGAGGCCATACATGTAATGGGGGTGACGGTGGGGGTCAGAGGCCGTAAATGTAATGGGGGCGACGTTGGGGGTCAGAGGCTGTACATGTAATGGGGGCGACGGCGGGGGTCAGAGGCCGTACATGTAATGGGGGTGATGGTGGGTGTCAGAGGCCGTACATGTAATGGGGGTGATGGTGGGTGTCAGAGGCCGTACATGTAATGGGGGCGACGGTGGGGGTCAGAGACTGTACCTGTAATGGGGGTGACGGTGGGGGTCAGAGGCCGTACATGTAACGGGGGCGACGGTGGGGGTCAGAGGCCGTGCATGCAATGGGGGCGATGCTGGAGGTCAGAGGTCGTACATGTAATGGGGGTGATGGTGGGGGTCAGAGGCCATACATGTAATGGGGGTGATGGTGGGTGTCAGAGGCTGCAAATGTAATGGGGGCGACGTTGGGGGTCAGAGGTCGTACATGTAATGGGGGCGATGCTGGAGGTCAGAGGTCGTACATGTAATGGGGGTGATGGTGGGGGTCAGAGGCCATACATGTAATGGGGGTGATGGTGGGTGTCAGAGGCTGTACATGTAATGGGGGCGACGGCGGGGGTCAGAGGCCGTACATGTAATGGGGGTGATGGTGGGTGTCAGAGACCGTACATGTAATGGGGGCGACGGTGGGGGTCAGAGACTGTACATGTAACGGGGGCGACGGTGGGGGTCAGAGGCCGTGCATGCAATGGGGGCGATGCTGGAGGTCAGAGGTCGTACATGTAATGGGGGCGACGGTGGGGGTCTTAGGCCGTACATGTAATGGGGATGACGGTGGCGGTTGGAGGCCGTACATGTAATGGTGGCAACGGTAGGAGTCAGAGGCTGTACATGTAATGGGGGTGACGGTGGGGGTCAGAGGCCGTACATGTAATGGTGGCAACGGTAGGAGTCAGAGGCTGTACATGTAATGGGGGTGACGGTGGGGGTCAGAGGCCGTACATGTAATGGGGGTGACGGTGGGGGTCAGAGGCCGTACATGTAATGGGGATGACGGTGGCGGTTGGAGGCCACAGGCCGGGGTCTGCAGTAGAACAGTAGCTTCTTATGGGGGTCTGCAGCAATTGACATTTCTGTCTGGGTTTCTTTTGGTTGTTGGTGAATGTACATCACTTGTTAAGAGGCAGGAAAAATGCCCTGCGGTATAATACATAAAACGTGGCTGACGGGTCGGCGTGGCCCCCGCTGCGCTCTGTGGCTGACGGGTCGGTGTGGCCCCCGCTGCGCTCTGTGGCTGACGGGTCAGCGTGGCCCCCGCTGCGCTCTGTGGCTGACGGGTCAGCGTGGCCCCCGCTGCGCTCTGTGGCTGACGGGTCAGCGTGGCCCCCGCTGCGCTCTGTGGCTGACGGGTCAGCGTGGCCCCCGCTGCGCTCTGTGGCTGACGGGTCGGCGTGGCCCCCGCTGCGCTCTGTGGCTGACGGGTCGGCGTGCCCCCTGCTGCGCTCTGTGGCTGACGGGTCAGTGTGGCCCCCGCTGCGCTCTGTGGCTGACGAGTTAGTGGGGCCCCCGCTGTGCTATGTGGCTGACGGGTCGGCGTGGCCCCCCCCTGCACTCCGTGTCTGACGGGTCAGTGTGGCTCCCGCTGCGCTCTGTGGCTGACGGGTTAGTGTGGCCCCCGCTGCGCTCTGTGGCTGACGGGTCGGCGTGGCCCCCGCTGCGCTCTGTGGCTGACGGGTCAGCGTGGCCCCCGCTGCGCTCTGTGGCTGACGAGTTGCTGTGGCCCCCGCTGCGCTCTGTGGCTGACGGGTCGGTGTGGCCCCCGCTGCGCTCTGTGGCTGACGGGTCGGTGTGGCCCCCGCTGCGCTCTGTGGCTGACGAGTTGCTGTGGCCCCCGCTGCGCTCTGTGGCTGACGGGTCAGCGTGGCCCCCGCTGCGCTCTGTGGCTGACGGGTCGGCGTGGCCCCCGCTGCGCTCTGTGGCTGACGGGTCAGTGTGGCCCCCGCTGTGCTCTGTGGCTGACGGGTCAGCGTGGCCCCCGCTGCGCTCTGTGGCTGACGGGTCGGTGTGGCCCCCGCTGCGCTCTGTGGCTGACGGGTCGGCGTGGCCCCCGCTGCGCTCTGTGGCCCCCTTTACTGCTTAGGTCTGGTTGCAGTGACTGCTCTCAGTGAAGCCATCCTGTGGATAGGAGACCCTTTAATGGCCACAAAGACACCTGATGTTGCAGCAGCTTCCGGAGCGCTCAGGGTCCTTCGTCAGGCTGGGGCCCCTGAGGAAGTATCCATAGACGATCTGAGAGCTGCGGTGACATCACGTCTGTCTGTCGGCCAATCACAGCTCTCCTACCTGCAGGGTTACTTGGTTTCCCTCACAATCGCACTTCGCACCAAACCTTTCTCTTCGCTTTAGCGATCTGGTCGGTGTCACAGTCTTTTTTAATGATCTTGGGGATTTGCTGCCCTCCGGTGGCGTCTTCCAGGTACTGCAGCTGGGTGACATCAGCGAGTGCTGCGGGGTCCTCTGCTGTATCCTTACAGGGTATTTCCAGCGATGGATCCCCCCGTCAGTCTGAGGCTTCATTAACCCTTTTAGCTCTGTTAGCGCCGGTGAAGCATCCGCATAATACTTGGTGCAGGTTCTTCAGTGCGTTATAAGGGGACTGCCCCGAACAGTAATGGCCGAGAGGCAGCGCTCAGCGCGATTCTTTATGTCCATCACATTCCAGACAGGAAGGCTACAGTCACATGACCTGAGCATCTGGGTATACATGTACAGGAGAGCCCAGGAACCTTACAGCAACTTCCACCTGAGCAGAACTGCTAAAGTGGTCAGAGGGTGCAGCTGCAGCCATTGTGTGGGCGTGGCCTACAGGCCAGCACTGGGAGCAGCACCCTAAGGGTTAATGCAGTATGACTGCACATGAGAGGGTCCCATAATAAGGACACCATGGGGCCCATGAGCGACTAACCACACACACAGCGCCACTTTCTAACATTACTAAGTCAACAGTCGTCCAGAGAACCGCCCAGAGCGTCACACCGGCAGCGGAGCGCAGCGTCACCTGACAGTTACAGCCGCTGCATCAGGAAGCCTCTTCTATACGCAGAGTAATCGTTCCCAAACTGCTCAATGGCATCGAGGGGGCTGACGAGAGAAGACGACGCGGTCAGCAGTGACGCACTTATAGCACTGGGGGCGGGCCATACACCTGCTGGCTCCTACAGTGGGGGGATACTGGAGCCACAGATGGCCCTGAGGGGGTCCTCCAACTTCACAGCACTGCTCTCCTCTAGTCCCACGCCCAATCCTCCAGGGGACCGGAGAGCACTACAAGGCGTTCTCTACCCGCTGGCCTACGATTGGCGAGTGGGGGTCCGACTCCCAGTTAGCAGAATGAAAAAGCCCTCTCACTGCTGACAAAATCAGAGCAAGGCATGGCGAGGGGCTGGTACTGCAGCTCCGACCTGTCAATGAGGATGGGATGTGGCCCTATATCCTGCTGAATGGTTTGACCCATCACTCTGGTTGGCTGACAGCAACTCACTCTACACCCCGATAACACCCAGCGGAGTAGGCATGTGCTCTGAGGTTAGGGAGGAGAGAAAGTCACTGCCCGACTCCTCTGTCCTTCCCCTCCATCTAGACCTCCCTCACCCTCCTGTCCTTACCCTCCCTTCAGATCCCCCCTGTCCCTCCCTTTAGACCCACCTCTGTCCTTACCTTCACTCCAGATCCCTTCCCCTTCCTCCAGGCCCCCTCCCTGTCCTTCCCCTCCCTCTAGACACCCCCTGTCCTTCCCCTTCCTCTAGACCCCTACCCCCTCTGTCCTTCCCCTCCCTCCAGACCCCCTGTACTTCCCCTCCCTCCAGACCCCTACCCCCTCTGTTCTTCCCCTCTCTTAAGACCCCCCTGTCCTTCCCCTCCCTCTAGAACCACCCCTTCGTTCTTCCCCTCCCTCTAGAACCACCCCTTCGTTCTTCCCCTCCCTTTAGAACCACTCTCCTCGTCCTTCCCATCCCTCAAGAACCACTCCTTGTCCTCCCCTCCCTCTAGAACCCCCGCCCCTCGTCCTTCCCCTCCCTGCAGAACCACCCTCCATCCTTCCCCTCCCTCTAGACACCACCCCATCCTTCCCCTCTCTCCAGACCCTCCTGTCCTTCCCATACCGCCAGACACCCCTGTCCTTCCCCTTCCTCAAGAGCCCCCCTGTCCCTACCTCTAGACCCCCCTTTCCTCCCCCTCCCTACCTCTAGACCCCCCTCGTCCTTCTCCTCCCTCTAGAACCAAGACCCTCGTCCTTCCCCTCCCTCTAGAACCACCCCCTCGTCCTTCCCCTCCATCTAGAACCACCCTCCGTCCTTCCCCTTCCTCCAGAACCATCCCCCCGTCCTTTCCCCTCCCTCCAGAACCTCCCCCCGTCCTTTCCCCTCCCTCCAGAACCTCCCCCCTCCATCCTTCCTCTACCTCCAGACCCTCCCCCTCCGTCCTTCCCCTACCTCCAGCCCCCCCCCCTCCATCCTTCCCCTACCTCCAGACCCCCCCCTCCTCCGCCCTTCCCCTACCTCCAGACCCCCCCATCCTCCGTCCTTCCCCTACCTCCAGACCCCCCCATCCTCCGTCCTTCCCCTACCTTCAGACCCCCCCATCCTCCGTCCTTCCCCTACCTTCAGACCCCCCCCCTCCGTCCTTCCCCTACCTCCAGACCCCCCCATCCTTCGTTACCTTCAGCCCCCCCCATTCTCCGTCCTTCCCCTACCTTCAGACCCCCCTCCGTCCTTCCCCTACCTTCAGACCCCCCCTTCGTCCTTCCCCTATTTTCAGACCCCCCCTCCTCCGTCCTTCCCCTACCTCCAGACCCCCCCTCCTCTGTCCCCTACCTCCAGCCCCCCCTCCTCCGTCCTTCCCCTACCTCCAGACCCCCTCCTCTTCTGTCCTTTCCCTACCTCGACTCCCCCTCCTCTGTCCTTTCCCTACCTTCAGACCCCCCTCCTCCTTCCTTTCCCTACCTTTAGACCCCCTCACCCTCCGTCCTTCCCCTACCTCCAGCCCACCCCCCTCCAGCCTTCCCCTACCTTCAGACCCTCCCCCTCCGTTCTTCCCCTACCTCCAGCCCCACCTCCATCCTTCCCCTACCTCCAGACCCCCCCTCCTCCGTCCTTCCCCTACCTCCAGACCCCCCCCATCCTCCGTCCTTCCCCTACCTTCAGACCCCCCGCCCTGTCCTTCCCCTACCTTCAGACCCCCCCCCCGTCCTTCCCCTACCTTCAGACCCCACCTCCTCCGTCCTTCCCCTACCTCCAGACCCCCCCATCCTCCGTCCTTCGTTACCTTCAGACCCCCCCATCCTCCGTCCTTCCCCTACCTTCAGACCCCCCTCCGTCCTTCCCCTACCTTCAGACCCCCCCCCCGTCCTTCCCCTACCTTCAGACCCCCCCCTGTCCTTCCCCTACCTTCAGACCCCCCCCGTCCTTCCCCTACCTTCAGACCCCCCCCCCCCGTCCTTCCCCTACCTTCAGACCCCCCCCGTCCTTCCCCTATTTCTAGCCCCCCCTCCTCCGTCCTTCCCCTACCTTCAGACCCCCCTCCTCCGTCCTTCCCCTACCTTCAGACCCCCCCTCCTCCGTCCTTTCCCTATGTTCAGACCCCCCCCCCAGTCCTTCCCCTACCTCAAGCCCACCCCCCTCCATTCTTCCCCTACCTCCAGCCCACCCCTTCATCCTTCCCCTACCTCCAGACCCACCCTCCTCGGTCCTTCCCCTACCTCCAGACCCCCCCCATCCTCCGTCCTTCCCCTACCTTCAGACCCCCCCCTCCGTCCTTCCCCTACCTCCAGCCCCCCCTCCTCCGTCCTTCCCCTACCTCCAGACCCCCCTCCTCCGTCCTTCCCCTACCTCCAGACCCCCCTCCTCCGTCCTTCCCCTACCTCCAGACCCCCCCTCCTCCGTCCTTCTCCTACCTCCAGACCCCCCCCTCCTCCGTCCTTCTCCTACCTCCAGACCCCCCCCTCCTCCGTCCTTCCCCTACCTCCAGACCCCCCCCTCCTCTGTCCTTCCCCTACCTCCAGACCCCCCGTCTCCTCAGTCCTTCCTCTACTTTCAGACCCCCCCCCTCCTCCGTCCTTCCCCTACCTCCAGACCCCCCCCCTCCTCCGTCCTTCCCCCTACCTCCAGAACCCCCCTCCCTCCTTCCCCCTACCTCCAGAACCCCCCTCCCTCCTTCCCCCTACCTCCAGAACCCCCCTCTCGGTCCTTCCTTTACCTCCAGAACCCCCCCCCCCTCTGTCGTTTCTCTACTTCCAGAACCACCAACCTCTCCGTCCTTTCCCCACCTCCAGAACCATGCCCCGTCCTTCCCCTACCTCCAGAACCATGCCCCCATCCTTCCCCTACCTCCAGAACCACACCGCTGTCCTTCCCCTACCTCCGGAACCACCACATCCCCCACCCTGTTCTTATCCTACTGCCAGAACCCTCCCCCCCCATCCTTTCCTGCATCTAAACCCCTTGATCCCCCCCCTTCAGGCCCGCCTGTCCTTCCCTCCCTCTAGACCCCTCTCGCAGGCTTATCTGCCAGAGAACAAAAGGATTGGATAATTGAAACATGGCTGATCCACTTTGCTATCTCCCCAGTATCCATCATTAGGGGAGTTGGGGTCCCCTGTCCACAATGGTGGCCAGTATATGATGTATACATCTCCTTCAGAATTGGCTGTTAAATGGTAGGTAAGGGTAAAGTCCCATGATGCAAGTTTGCCTGGTCCACAGGATAGGGGGGTGACGTCCCATCGTAACATTTTATTGGCAGACTGTTTTCGCTGGGGTTCGCCATTGCCTTTCCCAGCCATCTTTTAAACCCCAGTAAGCTGGGTGCTCATTGTACTGACCTTGTAAGGATGGAGGGCTGAGTGAACCTCGAACTGGCTACCTGAAACAGTGGACCGCAACCTTCAGGCTGTGAGCGAGAGTTTAGGACTGCATTCCTGCTGCCCGACCACACTGCACCACACAGTGCTCATATTAAATGGACTAACCCAATTACAAGTTCCCCCAGTTAACAGGATAGGGGGTCACTAGCTGATTGCTGGGGGTCTCACTGCTGAGACCCCCTGCTGATCTCATTAATAGGGGGCCTGCGTCCCCTGTTCTCCTCACTGTGGGGTTATTGCATCCCACAGTGAGACTAAATTGAGCGCTGGTCGTGCAAGCACACTAAGGCTTGATTCACGTTCCATGGGGCTGTGGAGATACCCGCACTGCACGCCCTAGAGTATTGTCGTCACTCCCATTGAAATAAGAGGCGCATGCTCAGCCATCGCTCCTCCCACTGACATCACTGTGGGTAAGGAAGCGACACCCACAGTGACAGGAGAGTGGGACTGTGGAGGGGAAGAACTTGTAACTGAAGTACAGCCCCTTTAATGGAACCCTCTGGTCATGGATGAGCACCAGCTGCACATTGTATATGGGTATATAGTCTAACACACGGAGCAGCAGAACCCCTTGTAATCACATCCACAGGAAGACTGGCGGTCTCTGAGATCACAGTGTGTAAGGCGGAAATAGTACCCCCCAAAATAAGGCAAAACCCCCCAATGAAGTACAAGACAATTTTACACATTTAAGGGAAAAAATTTCTTCCCGACTCCAATCTGGCACTCAAAATAATCCCCGGATCACCGACCCTCCCGTAATCCCCGTAATCAGTGATATGTAATATTAAAAAGATGTTTGGGCCGATGTCACCAGCAGAGCAAAGTGTGATTGTTCTCAGCGAGAGAAACCAAGTCATCTTGTAGATATGAGACCTTTCAATGGCTAACAGAAATACATGGTGTTACAGTGAGCTTTCAGGTCCTCTATCGATCCTTCCTCAGGCTAAAATGGAACTAGCTTGGCTGGGGCCCATATATAATACACAAATGCAGAGAGGACGCCCCTCCTGATTGAAATACAAATGTTCACACAGAAACTTGAGACTGCTTAGCACTCAAAACTTAAAACAGAAAAACTGAGCTGAGATACGAATACTTAATCAGTCCACTGAGCTCAGGAATGTGACAGTTTTATGATGTCTTTTTTCTCCTTCAACCTGCACATGGAAGTAGATGCAGCACCTCCTATTGGATGGCAACATTATTACAAATCAAGTTATGACTTTTTATTAAGTTTAGGAAAAAAATGGTTGGGAAGAAGACATCCCTCTTGACCTCCTTCGGACTTTTCATATTTTCCACTTATGCAAGAATCCTGGTGAGGTTCATTCTATTCTTGCGCGTATCAAACATGGCCATAAATTTTTACTCCCAAATTCTTCTGTGACATGGCGACTTGAAATTGCCCTTCAATATGATAATAGCAGGTCTTACAGCTCCTTACATTACAGGGATCTTATAGTCCTGCTGTGTGTATATATATATATGTATACTGTCTGCGGTCCGTACATGTCAGCAGGTCTTACAGCTCCTTACATTACAGGGATCTTATAGTCCTGCTGTGTGTTGGGGTTATGTATCCTGTCCGCGGTCCGTACATGTCAGCAGGTCTTACAGCTCCTTACATTACAGGGATCTTATAGTCCTGCTGTGTGTTGGGGTTATGTATCCTGTCTGCGGTCCGTACATGTCAGCAGGTCTTACAGCTCCTTACATTACAGGGATCTTATAGTCCTGCTGTGTGTTGGGGTTATGTATCCTGTCCGCGGTCCGTACATGTCAGCAGGTCTTACAGCTCCTTACATTACAGGGATCTTATAGTCCTGCTGTGTGTTGGGGTTATGTATCCTGTCTGCGGTCCGTACATGTCAGCAGGTCTTACAGCTCTTTACATTACAGGGATCTTATAGTCCTGCTGTGTGTATATATATATGTATACTGTCTGCGGTCCGTACATGTCAGCAGGTCTTACAGCTCCTTACATTACAGGGATCTTATAGTCCTGCTGTGTGTTGCGGTTATGTATCCTGTCTGCGGTCCGTACATGTCAGCAGGTCTTACAGCTCCTTACATTACAGGGATCTTATAGTCCTGCTGTTTGTTGGGGATCCATATCCTGTCTGCAGTCCGTACATGTCAGCAGGTCTTACAGCTCCTTACATTACAGGGATCTTATAGTCCTGCTGTGTGTTGGGGTTATGTATCCTGTCTGCGGTCCGTACATGTCAGCAGGTCTTACAGCTCCTTACATTACAGGGATCTTATAGTCCTGCTGTGTGTTGGGGTTATGTATCCTGTCTGCGGTCCGTACATGTCAGCAGGTCTTACAGCTCCTTACATTACAGGGATCTTATAGTCCTGCTGTGTGCTGTGGTTATGTATCCTGTCCGCGGTCCGTACATGTCAGCAGGTCTTACAGCTCCTTACATTACAGGGATCTTATAGTCCTGCTGTGTGTTGGGGTTATGTATCCTGTCGGCGGTCCGTACATGTCAGCAGGTCTTACAGCTCCTTACATTACAGGGATCTTATAGTCCTGCTGTGTGTTGGGGTTATGTATCCTGTCCGTGGTCCGTACATGTCAGCAGGTCTTACAGCTCCTTACATTACAGGGATCTTATAGTTCTGCTGTGTGTTGGGGTTATGTATCCTGTCCGCGGTCCGTACATGTCAGCAGGTCTTACAGCTCCTTACATTACAGGGATCTTATAGTCCTGCTGTGTGTTGGGGTTATGTATCCTGTCCGCGGTCAGTACATGTCAGCAGGTCTTACAGCGCCTTACATTACAGGGATCTTATAGTTCTGCTGTGTGTTGGGGTTATGTATCCTGTCCGCGGTCCGTACATGTCAGCAGGTCTTACAGCTCCTTACATTACAGGGATCTTATAGTCCTGCTGTGTGTTGGGGTTATGTATCCTGTCTGCGGTCCGTACATGTCAGCAGGTCTTACAGCTCCTTACATTACTGGGATCTTATTGCCCTGCTGGGTGTATATATGTATCCTGTCTGCGGTCCGTACATGTCAGCAGGTCTTACACCTCCTTACATTACAGGGATCTTATAGTTCTGCTGTGTGTTGGGGTTATGTATCCTGTCCGCGGTCCGTACATGTCAGCAGGTCTTACAGCTCCTTACATTACAGGGATCTTATAGTCCTGCTGTGTGTTGGGGTTATGTATCCTGTCTGCGGTCCGTACATGTCAGCAGGTCTTACAGCTTCTTACATTACAGGGATCTTATAGTCCTGCTGTGTGTTGGGGTTATGTATCCTGTCTGCGATCCGTATATGTCAGCAGGTCTTACAGCTCCTTACATTACAGGGATCTTATAGTCCTGCTGTGTGTTGGGGTTATGTATCCTGTCTGCGGTCCGTACATGTCAGCAGGTCTTACAGCTCCTTACATTACAGGGATCTTATAGTCCTGCTGTGTGTTGGGGATTTGTATCCTGTCTGCGATCCGTATATGTGAGCAGGTCTTACAGCTCCTTACATTACAGGGATAAGTTCCTTTTTGTTTGTCGGAGGACAATGCACTCCTGATTATAAAGTTCCTCAGACTGGGAGGTTTCCTATAACACCGAAGTGGAGGGTCCGGGGACATGGTGGTCAGACGGTTATCCTTGTGTAGGTATGGTGGAGGTTCTTTGCAGTCTTCCTTAGTACCACTAGCTGTGAATTGTAAGTCATTACTAGAGGCACAAGTCCATTTTTTTCTCTCCTTGTATTGGAGTAGTTGATTCCTGGGTATCCTGGTGACTCTGGTGATTCCTGGGTCTCCTGTGATTTGGTTATCAGTTGAGGTGGGATGGTCGCCCTGATTTATAAATGTCCTTTTAAGACGGTATAGATGTTCCTCTCTGTCTGTTGGGTTGGAGCAGATCTGGTTGTATCTGATGGCCTATCTGTAGACAATGGACTGTGTTTAGGGTGGGAACTGTCCCATCTGAGGCATGTGGGTCGATCAGTCGGTTTCCAGTACAGGGATGTCTGTAGTGAGTTCTTTGAAATTTTTATGGTGGTGTCCAAAAAGTTGTTTTTTGCATACGAGTAGCTTAATGTCATTTTCAAGTAATTTCATCAGTTCTTGTTCGGTGTTTGTCCAGATGATTATGATGTCATCAATGTAGCAGAAGTAGGCCAATGGTTTGCTGGAGCAGGAGGCTAAAAAGTCACTCTCCAGTTTTGTCATGAAAAGGTTGGCATATTGTGGTGCCATTTTACAGCCCATAGCATTCCCAGTGAGTTGCAGAAATATCTCCTTGCCAGAGGAGTAATAATTGTGTGCGAGTATGAATCTTGTGAGTAGTAACACGGATTCAGAGGTAACCCCATTGGCCTCAAGAAGTGCCTGGCAGGCAGTCAGTCCATCTTCGTGTGAAATGTTGGAGCATAACGACTCCACATCCATTGGGGCCAGTATTGCGTCATCAGGGAGGGGACCAATGGTTGACAGTTTGTTCAGTAGGTCCGTGGTGCCCTGCAAGTAGCTGGTTGTGTTTCTCACCAGTGGTTTAAGGATGCCTTCCACCCATCCTGAGATTCCTTCAGTGAGGGTTCCGACACCTGAGATAATTGGCCTCCCTGGGTTGCCAGCTTTGAGTAGTTTGGGAAGCATATCGAATACTCCAACCCTGGGATTCTCCAGTATCAAGTCCAGAAGTTTTGTGGAACCCACAGACGGGCTTCTAATGACCCTTCTCTATTCCCTCATATATTCAGGTCAGGTCTTGATCCAGTCTGGTGTAGTATCTGGTGTCTGTTAGCTGTCTGTCTGCTTCTTTCTTGTAGTCCGTTTCATGAGGACTATAGCATCATCCTTATCCGCAGGCTTAATAGTGATCTCCTTGTTGCTCTTAAGTGCATGGATGGCCCTTCTTTCCTGCATATTGATATTAAATGCTTCCCTTTCTGCTTTTCCAGTATAGTAGATTGCACCACATATCTAAAGGAGCCTATATATTTATCCAAGCTGGGATTACGGCCAAGGGAAGGGGGAGGTCCAATCAGACTTCTTCCTCGCCCCTAGTTCCCCCTGTGTTTAGAGGTCCTGTCTCTTTTTTTTCATGGAAGAACTCTTTCAGTCTCAGTCTCCTAAAATATTCCTCCATGTCACTGCAGAGTTCTGTTCTGTCAAGCCTTTTAGTGGGACCAAATGAAAGCCCCCCGGCGAGGACACTGAGCTCCACATTACTGGGGTTGTGAGATGACAGGTTGATAACAGCTGATTTTACCTCTGTCTATGTCCTGTTGGGGGGTTCTGTTCCATCATGCCAAACTCAGTGTGTTCCTGATCAGTATTTGGGGACAGGCCAGCTCTGGACTTGGGGTGTTCCTGATCGGTGTTTGGGGACAGGCCTACTCTTAGTCAAAGTCTCTGAAGTTTCTTTTCCTTGCTCTTAATCGGGCAGCATCGTAGTTTTGTGTAATAGTATTGCATTCTCAGTTTCAAGTCCTCTGTAAGGGTGTTCCTTAAAGTTTTCATCTTCATAAGGGCCTTTTCCTTGTGGCTGTAGAACAGTGTTTATAACTCCAGTCCTCAGGGACCCCAACAGCTCATGTTTTCAGGATCTCCTCAGTGTTGCACAGGTGATGTAATTATTGTTAGTGCCTCAGACATTGCCACCAGTGTTCTTACTATAGGATATCCTGAAAACATGACCAGTTGGGGGTCTCTGAGGACTGGAGTTGGGGACCCCTGCTGTAGATGTGGATAAGGTGGTTCTGCAGTCTTTTTTAGAAGTCCTGTGGCAAAGATATTGTGCATAAGGGGGATGTTACCATGAGGCCGGTCAGGGACCCCGAGTGGCAGTGGCGCGGTTCGCCGCAGCGTTCTGGGATGGTGTTGCGCCCACATTCGGGTCGGCGAGCGGCGGCGCCATGCTCCGGTGTCCGGGCGCGGAAGGTGGCGCGCGCATGCCTGCTATAAGCGGCTGTGTGCGCTCTATCTCTGTGAGTTATAGTGGCTGACTGGGAGCTCTGGTCAGCCAGCTTGATTGGTCTCTGCCCAAGGGGCGGAGACTCCTGAATATAGTCTGGCAGCTGATAGCAGTTTCCAGTTATTGGTTCCATTCCCTGTGTGTCTGACCTCGGTCCTGCTCCAGTGCAAGTTACATTGTCTCGATCCAGCTCTGCCTGTGTTCTGTGGGTTTCCTGTTGTGTTGGGTTATTCCATCTGCCCGGCCTGTCAGCACTAGTAAGTTGTCATCTGTACAGGTATGGCGGCTCCTCCCTGTCCTGCCACTAGGCAGCGTAGGGTCAGTGTTGGCAGCCTGGACCTGTCCACCTTTGGGGTTCCCTCCAGGAAGGGACAGTGGCGTGGGTGAGGGTCAGGGAGTCCTGCGTCGTGCGTACCTGTGCACACTACTAGTACTGTAACATAATAACTGGCCCTGCGGTTTCTTGTGGTGGGATTCACAGTGTGAATTGAGTCCTACAATACGATTACCGGTCAGATTCGTGACCTAGCCGGGATGGTTCAGGACCTGTCGGGGCGTCTCAGCCATCATGAGCAGCGGTTGGTTATGCCCGCTGATCCAGTACCTGAACCTAAATGCCCATTACCCGAGGTGTTCTTTGTCTTCCGAGAGGCTTGTAAGTTGTATTTCCGCTTGCGGCCTCGTTCCTCTGGGTCCGAGACCCAACGGGTGGGGATCGTTATATCTTTGCTCGGAGAAGGGCCTCAGTCATGGGCCTATTCTTTACCGGCTGATTCTGCTTGTCTGCAGTCAGTAGACTCTTTTTTCATTGAGCTCAGGAATATTTTTGATGAACCCGATCATGCAGATTATGCAGTCAGTAAGTTGTTGGCCCTACACCAGGGGCCCCAGTCGGCAGAAGAATATTGCTCTAGTTTCAGGCAGTATTCTGGTGAATCTGCATGGAAAGACTGTGCGCTCAGAGATTTATTTTTGGTAGGCCTGTCTGACGCAGTAAAAGATCTATTGCTGTCCCATCCGTCACCATCCACCTTGAATCAAGCTATGGAATTGGCAGTCAGAGCTGATCGTAGACTCAGGTCTAGAAGGGAAGCTAAGCTAGAGTACCGTCAAGAACGTGGTGCTAAGTCTCTGGCGACTTCTACAGCCTGTACCCCATTGTCAACCCCCCGGAGCTGATGATATGGAAGTGGACCGGTTGAGTCCTGAAGAACGGAGGCGGTTCCGGGTTTCAAGCCAACTCTGTTTCTACTGCGGCAAGGCTGGTCATCGCATAGCGTCCTGCAAGGAAAGGCAGATACAGGAGCAGCAGGAAAACTTCAGCTCCTAGGTGACTGTCGGGAGGGTCGACTAGGAGGTCAGGTACTCCCTAAATTACTGGTGCCTTGTAGTGTGTCTTACAAGGCTTTTCACAGGGTGGGACAGGCATTTATTGATTCTGGGTCGGCCGTGAACCTTATCCATTTGCAGTTGGTAAGACCACTGTTATCAAGTTTTACCGCATTAGGTTTGCCAATCCACTTTACCAGTATCGATGCAACCCCTCTGTCCTCTGGGGTAGTGCGTTGGAGGACACCAGAACTTCGGTTCATGGTGTGCGCATTACATTCGGAGGTTATTTCATGTCTGGTCATGGAGAAGATGTCCATGGATATCGTTCTGGGATTGCCATGGCTAAGGACACACAATCCTCAGTTTGATTGGACTACTCTGGAGCTAGTTCGGTGGGGAGGGTCCTGTCAGCATCATCTAATGCCTGTTACATTGTGATCCACCGATACTATTAGTTATCCGGACAATTTATGGGAATTTCAAGATGTGTTCTCTAAGAAGGTTTCTGAGGTATTACCCCCCACACCGCAAATGGGATTGTAGGATTGATCTGGTCCCGGATAGTCCCATCCCTAAGGGGGCCATATTTAATCTGTCGGCTCGGGGGCATGAGGCTCTTAAATCCTATATTTCAGAGGCTTTAGCCAAGGACCATATCAGACCATCAAAGTCACCAGCTGGAGCAGGCCTATTTTTTGTTGAAAAGACAGATGGGTCTTTGCTGCCTTGTGTGGACTATCGGGCTTTAAACAAGATCACCGTAAAGAGTCAGTGCTCGCTCCCTCTGATCCCTGATCTGTTGGATCAGGTGGTGGGAGCACGCTGGTTCTCTAAGCTTGATCTTCGGGGGGCTTATAATCTTATACGTATTAAGTCTGGTGACGAGTCGAAGACCGCGTTCAACACCCGGTTGGGGCACTTCGAGTGTCTGGTGATGCCCTTCGGGTTATGCAATGCCCCTGCGGTTTTTCAGGGGTTTATGAACGCGATTATCTAGGGGTTTTTATGGTTGTCTATTTGGACAACATTTTGGCGTACTCGGATTGGGACACGCATGTCAGACATCTCCATTCAGTGTTAGAGCGGCTACGGGAGTACCAATTTATGTTAAGTTGGAGAAGTGCTCATTTGGGGTCAAACGCGTGTCATTCCTGGGGTATATCGTTACTCCCACTGATGTGTGTATGGAGTCAGACAAGGTTGCGGCAATCGCACAATGGGCTAAACCAGATAATTTGAAGGCTCTTCAGCACTTTTTTAGGTTTGCCAACTTTTACAGAAAAGTTGACTGACCTCACGAAAAAAGGAGCGGACGTGACGTCATGGTCTCCGGAAGCTTCAGAGGCGTTTGAGCAACTTAAGAGGGCTTTTTCCACCACACCGATGCTTGCTCAGCTGGACCCTCAGAAGCCTTTTTTCAAGGAAGTAGACTCTTCGGAGGTTGGGGTGGGGGCAGTCCCCTCCCAGGAAGTGGAGGGCAGATCAAGGTTTAGTCCGCGTGCCTTCTTTTTCAGTAAATTCAGTAGCACCAAGCGCAACTACGATGTAGGGAACAGGGAATTGTTGGCAATAAAATGGGCATTTGAGGAATGGCGTCATCTTCTGGAGGGGGCTCGACACCAGGTGACAGTCTTCACCGATCACAAGAACTTAGTGTATCTTGAGAATGCCAAGCGTCTCAGGGGGGCGCTTTTCTTCTCGAGATTCAATTTTACAGTCACATACCTGCGGGGAGATAAAAATGTGAAAGCTGATGCCCTCTCCCGCAGTTTCGGGACTCCGGAGGTTAAGGACTCTTCTCTGGAAGGCATCCTCCCGCCCGGTGTCATGGTGGCAGCCCTGACACGGAACCTTCCAGCTCAGCTTCGGAAATATCAAAAAGAAGCCCCGGAGGGGGTTCCGACAGGTAAGTTATTTGTACCGATGTCTCTGCGGTTGTTGGTTCTGGAAGATTCTCATTCCTCCGTTTTTGTAGGGCATCCGGATACCAGGGGACTCTTGAGCTATGTTCCCGATTCTACTGGTGGCCCAGCATGGCATGGGAGGTCCAGGAATGCGTAAATCGGTATTCAGCTTGTGCATGTAGTAAGAGTTTCCATAAGAGCCCTGAGGGACCGTTAAGGCCGTTGCCCGTACCTGGTAGTCCATGGTCGCATGTGTCCATGTATTTTGTCACTGACCTGCCTCTGTCACAAGGTTGTTCCACCATTTTTGGTAGTTGCCGACAGGTTCCTGAAAATGGCCCATTTTGTTGCTTTGGAAAAATTACCGTCTGCCGCTGAATTAGTGAAAATTTTTATCAGAGAGATTATAAGGTTGCACGGAATACCGGTCAATATAGTTTCAGATCGGAGGGTGCAATTCGTGGCCCAATTCTGGAGGGCCTTCTGTAAAAACTTGGGAACATCTTTGTCTTTCTCATCAGCGTTTCATCCGCAAACGGAACGTAAAAATCAGGACCTAGTACAATACTTGCGTCTTTTTGTGGGCGAGAGGGTCAGTCGGTGGGTAGAGTTTTTACCTTTGGCCGAATTTGCCATAAATGATCGTATCAGTTCTGCGACGGGGGTGTCACCTGTCTTCTGTGTGTTCGGTCGGCATCCCCAGTTCCTGACTTCCATTCCAGTACCTACAGTTTGTCCCGCGGTTGATGTGGTTACTAGTGAGTTGCGGGAGGTCTGGAATGGTGTGCACAAGAATCTGGAGGAAGCAAGTGGTCGTATGCAACTACGTAGTTGTAAAAGGTCCACAGTGTCGGAGCCATTTGAGGTCGGTCAGAAGGTCTATCGGTCCATGAAGAATTTAAAATTGAAGCTCCCCTTGGTAAAGCTTGCGCCACGTTTTATCGGTCCCTTTGCCATAATGCGAGTCATTAATCCTCTTCCCTATGAGTTGGATTAACCGAGTTCTTGGAGGGTGCATGGGGTGTTTCATAGATCCCTTTTGAAGTTGTTTATCCCTACGACGGCTCCTCCCTGTCCTGCCACTAGGCAGCGTAGGGTCAGTGTTGGCGGCCTGGACCTGCCCACATATGGGACTACCTCCAGGAAGGGACATTGACGTGGGTGAGGGTCAGGGAGCCCCGCGCTGTGCGTACCTGTGCACACTACTAGTATTGCATCATACCCGCGCCGTGCGTACCTGTGCACCCTACTAGTACTGTAACAGGGATTCTAGGTGTGCAGGGTGGGATTCTTAAGGTAAAGTCCTTGCTGCTTTAAGTTTTGAGTGCAAAACAGTCTGAAGTTTCTGTGTGAACATTTGTATTTCAATCAGGAGGGGCGTCCTATCTGCATGTGTATATTATATATCTGCCCCGTCCTCTCTGCATGTGTATATCATATATCTGCCCCGTCCTCTCTGCATGTGTATATCATATATCTGCCCCGTCCTCTCTGCATGTGTATATTATATATCTGCCCCGTCCTCTCTGCATGTGTATATCATATATCTGCCCCGTCCTCTCTGCATGTGTATATCATATATCTGCCCCGTCCTCTCTGCATGTGTATATCATATATCTGCCCCGTCCTCTCTGCATGTGTATGTTATACATCTGCCCCGTCCTCTCTGCATGTGTATATTATATATCTGCCCCGTCCTCTCTGCATGTGTATATTATACCGTATATCTGCCCCGTCCTCTCTGCATGTGTATATCATATATCTGCCCCGTCCTCTCTGCATGTGTATATCATATATCTGCCCCGTCCTCTCTGCATGTGTATATTATATATCTGCCCCGTCCTCTCTGCATGTGTATATCATATATCTGCCCCGTCCTCTCTGCATGTGTATATCATATATCTGCCCCGTCCTCTCTGCATGTGTATATTATATATCTGCCCCGTCCTCTCTGCATGTGTATATTCTATATCTGCCCCATCCGCTCTGCATGTGTATATTCTATATCTGCCCCGTCCTCTCTGCATGTGTATATTATACCGTATATCTGCCCCGTCCTCTCTGCATGTGTATATCATATATCTGCCCCGTCCTCTCTGCATGTGTATATCATATATCTGCCCCGTCCTCTCTGCATGTGTATATTATATATCTGCCCCGTCCTCTCTGCATGTGTATATTATATATCTGCCCCGTCCTCTCTGCATGTGTATATCATATATCTGCCCCGTCCTCTCTGCATGTGTATATCATATATCTGCCCCGTCCTCTCTGCATGTGTATATCATATATCTGCCCCGTCCTCTCTGCATGTGTATGTTATACATCTGCCCCGTCCTCTCTGCATGTGTATATTATATATCTGCCCCGTCCTCTCTGCATGTGTATATTATACCGTATATCTGCCCCGTCCTCTCTGCATGTGTATATCATATATCTGCCCCGTCCTCTCTGCATGTGTATATCATATATCTGCCCCGTCCTCTCTGCATGTGTATATTATATATCTGCCCCGTCCTCTCTGCATGTGTATATTCTATATCTGCCCCGTCCGCTCTGCATGTGTATATCATATATCTGCCCCGTTCTCTCTGCACGTGTATATCATATATCTGCCCCGTCCTCTCTGCACGTGTATATCATATATCTGCCCCGTCCTCTCTGCACGTGTATATCATATATCTGCCCCGTCCTCTCTGCATGTGTATATCATATATCTGCCCCGTCCTCTCTGCATGTGTATGTTATACATCTGCCCCGTCCTCTCTGCATGTGTATATTATATATCTGCCCCGTCCTCTCTGCATGTGTATATTATACCGTATATCTGCCCCGTCCTCTCTGCATGTGTATATCATATATCTGCCCCGTCCTCTCTGCATGTGTATATCATATATCTGCCCCGTCCTCTCTGCATGTGTATATTATATATCTGCCCCGTCCTCTCTGCATGTGTATATTCTATATCTGCCCCGTCCGCTCTGCATGTGTATATCATATATCTGCCCCGTTCTCTCTGCATGTGTATATCATATATCTGCCCCGTCCTCTCTGCACGTGTATATCATATATCTGCCCCGTCCTCTCTGCACGTGTATATCATATATCTGCCCCGTCCTCTCTGCACGTGTATATCATATATCTGCCCCGTCCTCTCTGCATGTGTATATCATATATCTGCCCCGTCCTTTCTGCATGTGTATATCATATATCTGCCCCGTCCTTTCTGCATGTGCATATCATACATCTGCCCCGTCCTCTCTGCATGTGTATATCATACATCTGCCCCGTCCTCTCTGCATGTGTATATTATACATCTGCCCCGTCCTCTCTGCATGTGTATGTTATACATCTGCCCCGTCTTCTCTGCATGTGTATATTATACATCTGCCCCGTCCTCTCTGCATGTGTATTTTATACATCTGCCCCGTCCTCTCTGCATGTGTATGTTATATATCTGCCCCGTCCTCTCTGCATGTGTATATTATACATCTGCCCCGTCCTCTCTGCATGTGTATATTATACATCTGCCCCGTCCTCTCTGCATGTGTATATTATACATCTGCCCCGTCCTCTCTGCATGTGTATATTATACATCTGCCCTGTCCTCTCTGCATGTGTATATTATACATCTGCCCCGTCCTTTCTGCATGTGTATATTATACATCTGCCCCGTCCTCTCTGCATGTGTATATTATACATCTGCCCCGTCCTCTCTGCATGTGTATATTATACATCTGCCCCGTCCTCTCTGCATGTGTATATTATACATCTGCCCCGTCCTCTCTGCATGTGTATATTATACATCTGCCCTGTCCTCTCTGCATGTGTATATTATACATCTGCCCCGTCCTCTCTGCATGTGTATGTTATACATCTGCCCCGTCCTCTCTGCATGTGTATATTATACATCTGCCCCGTCCTCTCTGCATGTGTATATTATATATCTGCCCCGTCCTCTCTGCATGTGTATATCATATATCTGCCCCATCCAAACCAGTTCCATTTTAGCCCGAGGAAGGATCAATAGAGCATACGAAACCTGCTGGAACATCATGTCTGTCTGTCGGCCAGTAAAAGGTCTCATATCTACCAGATGACTTGGTTTCTCTTGCTGGGAACAATCACAACATGTAACATTGTAACCCTCAAGAAAACCGTCCAGAACCTCTAATACTCTTATATCGTATCACCGTGACCAGGGACTTGTAAAGAGGAAGAACAATGTCCTCATTGTGCGCCCCTAGACCTCTTATGATGCCTTCATGATCTTGTCTCCACTACTGCCTCCCCATCAGGCATCCCACTAGTAACGGTGACCCCATCAGAGTATGCACCATTAATAACTCCTCCCTCTAACTTGGTCATTGGTGCCAACGTCCACCATGCCCGCTGGATCCTCACCAGCCCCTCCCAGTAATCTGTCAATCCGCGGCGACATGTGTCAGACTGGAGCGCCAGAAGGACAACACACCGTTCGACGATCCCGGGCTTTATGGCAGATTGCCCTGTCTGTCCCCCTTATAACGGACTCTTCCAAAGTCCCTGATCCCAAGTCGCCCTTAGCAGACGTTACGTGCTGCTCGGATCCTCACACTAAGGATGCACATCGGCAGAGGAGCTGGGCAGCCATCTTGGTTTGTGCAGAAACGGGGGGGCAGTTTAAGCTTTATTGACACACTACCCCTATAAAGGGGGTCTTCAGGACTTAAGGCCAGCCATCTGATGGGTATGGGGGGTCCTACGGACGTCAGGGACAGGAGGATGGAGCATACTGAAGTTCACAGCCCCCCCGGGCGGAGAGCTCGCCGACACTACGGAGGGGGCGCCTGCAGTCGGGTTCTATGCTGAAGGGCGCTGGACTGCGGTGCGCCAAATGTATCAAGAGGTTACGTGTTTTTTAAGTAAAACGCCCTACGTAGGCGTGGCCAGCGCAAAACTCTTGCAGGTATTTTACTGCAATTCTGTCGTGAGAAGGCGTTCGAGAATGGAAAACTATCTTAAAATGCTTGGCCACGCCCTCTCCAACTAAGTGCCGCCTACTTTCTCCACGCTTTCAAAACTGGCGATCGGAGGGGAAGGTCTCTAATTCTAGCACAAATATGGCGCGGGGCGTTTATACACGAGTTGGGAGGGGCAAGTATCCGGCGCAGCGGCAGCAGCATACAGGGACAGAAGTGGGAGGGGCAAGTATCCGGCGCAGCGGCACTTACACTTCGTCATCGTATTCCTTCGGTGGAGAAACCGCGATAATCAGATCAATCCAATCCTGTGAAGAGAAGGAGGAGGAGGATGAGCGGCGGCGAACGTACAGGAGAAGGCGCGCCACAGCGCTGCACTCACCCCCCCGGAACTCCAGGCTCTTGACAGCGTGCTCCGCGCTTCCGATAGCGTCACGTCCGTCAGTATCTTCCCATTCACTGCCAGGATCTCGTCTCCTCGCACAATCCCCCCTACAGGAGAGACAGACAGCGTGACCCTCCCCCGCCACACAATCCCCACCCCCCGCGGCCACCATTACAGCTGCCATATTCACGTCGGTGACAACCTCTAGGGGGCGCCAATGGCTGCAGAGATCCTTCCGCTCATCATGTGACGCACCGTGATTGTCAGCAGCGCCGCCATCGTATATCGCAGAGACCACGATCTTCCCAATTGGAGATTCAATGCCGCCTTCTACCGCCAGGTCCAGCGCCCCCTCCTGCCGGAAAAGAGCATCTGCTTATGGCTGACCAATAACTCTGATATAAGACACACGCTGTCCCCTCCCCTGCTCAAACCACACACCCCCTCCTCCACTCACAACACACACCCCTCACAACACAAGCCCCTCCCCCGCTCAGAGCACAAGCCCTTCCCCCGCTCACAGCACACGCCCCTCCCCATGGCAAGAGACTCGCTGTTTGACTGTTATAAAAGTGAATGGACGCCACAAAAACGGTCGGCACTGTACCAGAAAATCATCTCCTGTGGGAAAGTAAGTGCCCCCTCACACGTCTCACTACATCCACGCTGCATCAGCCCTGAAATATAGGTGCACAGGGGAAGGGCAGAGTGGTCGGTCCTTGTGGTGCCATCAAGTTTGCACTGACCGCTCCCATCCCGCCGCCACCAAACAAACGGCTCCCGTCCCGCCGAAATGCCCGTTTCCGTCCCGACACTGCACTGACCACTCCCAGCCCGTCTCCGTCGCACTGACCACTCCCGGCCCGTCTCCGCCGCACTGACCACTCCCGGCCCGTCTCCGCCGCACTGACCACTCCCGGCCCGTCTCCGCCGCACTGACCACCCCCGGCCCGTCTCCGCCGCACTGACCACCCCCGGCCCGTCTCCGCCGCACTGACCACCCCCGACCCGTCTCCGCCGCACTGACCACCCCCGACCCGTCTCCGCCACACTGACCACCCCCGACCCGTCTCCGCCGCACTGACCACCCCCGACCCGTCTCCGCCGCACTGACCACCCCCGACCCGTCTCCGCCGCACTGACCACCCCCGACCCGTCTCCGCCGCACTGACCACCCCCGACCCGTCACCGCCGCACTGACCACTCCCGGCCCGTCTCCGCCGCACTGACCACTCCCGGCCCGTCTCCGCCGCACTGACCACTCCCGGCCCGTCTCCGCCGCACTGACCACCCCCGACCCGTCACACTGACCGCTCCCGTGCCTCTGCCAGCGCACTGACCGCTTCCATCCCTCCGCTGCTCCACTGACCACTCCTGTTCCGCCCTTGTCACACTGACTGCTCCCGTCCCGCCCCACCAAACGCTCCCCGTTCCGCCGCCAATCCAACCGCTCCCGTCCCGCACTGACCGCTCCCGTTTCGCCGCCGCATTGACCTCTCCCTGCAAAGAACATGATAAGCTGAAGGGGACGCACTTACTTCACAGACGGAGATGGCTGCCCGGCTGTCATCACCAAGTAGGACTCGCTGTATGTACCATCAGTCGAACTATTAACTCTTGTGTTGCCAGAGAGACGGAACAGTCTGCGCCGCCACATAATAAAAGCCCCCCCACACACATAATAACCCCCACGTGTAGCAATCGACATCCCACCTTTTTTATTCTCAGCTGCCGGATGTCCTTCCCCGTGATCTGCTCCGCCGTGAACTGAAAGAGAGAGAAAGCCGTGAAGAGAGGAAGTGGGCAGGGGGCGGGGCATCACACACGCCGGGGGGCGGGGCATCACACACACAACTGAGGCGGGCACATCACACACACACCGGGGGGACGGGGCATCACACACACAACGGGGGGACGGGGCATCACACACACACCGGTGGGCGGGGCATCACACACACCGGGGGACGGGGCATCACACACACAACTGAGGCGGGCACATCACACACACACCGGGGGGACGGGGCATCACACACACAACGGGGGGACGGGGCATCACACACACACCGGTGGGCGGGGCATCACACACACCGGGGGGCGGGGCATCACACACACCGGGGGACGGGGCATCACACACACACCGGGGGACGGGGCATCACTCACACACCGGGGGGCGGGGCATCACACACACCGGGGGACGGGGCATCACACACACCGGGGGACGGAGCATCACACACACCGGGGGACGGAGCATCACACACACCGGGGGACGGGGCATCACACACGCCGGGGGGACGGGGCATCACACACGCCGGGGGGACGGGGCATCACACACACAACTGAGGCGGGGCACATCACACACACACCGGGGGACGGAGCATCACACACACACCGGGGGGACGGGGCATCACATACACAACGGGGGGACGGGGCATCACACACGCCGGGGGGGGGCGAGCATCACACACATACTGGGGGGACGGGGCATCACACACATACTGGGGGAACGGGGCATCACACACATACTGGGGGGACGGGGCATCACACACATACGGGGGGACGGGGCATCACACACACACCGGGGGGGCGGGGCATCACACACACACCGGCGGGACGGGGCATCACACACACACCGGCGGGACGGGGCATCACACACACACCGGGGGGACGGGGCATCACACACACACCGGGGGGACGGGGCATCACACACACACCGGGGGGACGGGGCATCACACACACACCGGGGGGACGGGGCATCACACACACACCCGGGGGACGGGGCATCACACACACACCCGGGGGGCGGGGCATCACTCACACCGGGGGGGCGGGGCATCACACACACCGGGGGGGGCGGGGCATCACACACACCGGGGGGGCGGGGCATCACACACACCGGGGGGGCGGGGCATCACACACACCGGGGGGCGGGGCATCACACACACCGGGGGGGCGGGGCATCACACACACCGGGGGGGCGGGGCATCACACACACACCGGGGGGGCGGGGCATCACACACACACCGGGGGGGCGGGGCATCACACACACACCGGGGGGGCGGGGCATCACACACACACCGGGGGGGGCGGGGCATCACACACACACCGGGGGGGCGGGGCATCACACACACACCGGGGGGGCGGGGCATCACACACACACCGGGGGGGCGGGGCATCACACACACACCGGGGGGGGCGGGGCATCACACACACACCGGGGGGGCGGGGCATCACACACACACCGGGGGGGCGGGGCATCACACACACACCGGGGGGCGGGGCATCACACACACACCGGGGGGGCGGGGCATCACACACACACCGGGGGGGCGGGGCATCACACACACACCGGGGGGGCGGGGCATCACACACACACCGGGGGGGCGGGGCATCACACACACACCGGGGGGCGGGGCATCACACACACACCGGGGGGGCGGGGCATCACACACACAGCGGGGGGGGCGGGGCATCACACACACAGCGGGGGGGGCGGGGCATCACACACACACCGGGGGGGCGGGGCATCACACACACACCGGGGGGGCGGGGCATCACACACACACCGGGGGGACGGGGCATCACACACACACCGGGGGGACGGGGCATCACACACATACCGGGGGGACGGGGCATCACACATACAACTGAGAGCGGGGCATCACACACACACCGGGGGGACGGGGCATCACACACACACACACCGGGGGGACGGGGCATCACACACACACCGGGGGGACGGGGCATCACACACACACCGAGGGGGACGGGGCATCACACACACACCGGGGGGACGGGGCATCACACACACACCCGGGGGACGGGGCATCACACACACACCCGGGGGGCGGGGCATCACTCACACCGGGGGGGCGGGGCATCACACACACCGGGGGGGGCGGGGCATCACACACACCGGGGGGGCGGGGCATCACACACACCGGGGGGGCGGGGCATCACACACACCGGGGGGGCGGGGCATCACACACACCGGGGGGGCGGGGCATCACACACACACCGGGGGGGCGGGGCATCACACACACACCGGGGGGGCGGGGCATCACACACACACCGGGGGGGCGGGGCATCACACACACACCGGGGGGGCGGGGCATCACACACACACCGGGGGGGGCGGGGCATCACACACACACCGGGGGGGGCGGGGCATCACACACACACCGGGGGGGCGGGGCATCACACACACACCGGGGGGGCGGGGCATCACACACACACCGGGGGGGGCGGGGCATCACACACACACCGGGGGGGCGGGGCATCACACACACACCGGGGGGGCGGGGCATCACACACACACCGGGGGGGCGGGGCATCACACACACACCGGGGGGGCGGGGCATCACACACACACCGGGGGGGCGGGGCATCACACACACACCGGGGGGGCGGGGCATCACACACACACCGGGGGGGCGGGGCATCACACACACACCGGGGGGCGGGGCATCACACACACACCGGGGGGGCGGGGCATCACACACACAGCGGGGGGGGCGGGGCATCACACACACAGCGGGGGGGGCGGGGCATCACACACACAGCGGGGGGGGCGGGGCATCACACACACACCGGGGGGGCGGGGCATCACACACACACCGGGGGGGCGGGGCATCACACACACACCGGGGGGACGGGGCATCACACACACACCGGGGGGACGGGGCATCACACACATACCGGGGGGACGGGGCATCACACATACAACTGAGAGCGGGGCATCACACACACACCGGGGGGACGGGGCATCACACACACACACACCGGGGGGACGGGGCATCACACACACACCGGGGGGACGGGGCATCACACACACACCGAGGGGGACGGGGCATCACACACACACCGAGGGGGACGGGGCATCACACACACACCGGGGGGGACGGGGCATCACACACACACGCCGGGGGGAAGGGGCATCACACACACACGCCGGGGGGACGGGGCATCACACACACACGCCGGGGGGACGGGGCATCACACACACACGCCGGGGGGACGGGGCATCACACACACACGCCGGGGGGACGGGGCATCACACACACACGCCGGGGGGACGGGGCATCACACACACACGCCGGGGGGACGGGGCATCACACACACACACCGGGGGGACGGGGCATCACACACACGCCGGGGGGACGGGGCATCACACACACGCCGGGGGGACGGGGCATCACACACACACACACACTGGGGGACGGGGCATCACGCACACACACACACACCAGGGGACGGTGCATCACACACACACACACCGGGGGACGGGGCATCATACACACACACCGGGGGACGGGGCATCACACACACACACACACCGGGGGACGGGGCATCACACACACACACACCGGGGGACGGGGCATCACACACACACACACCATGGGACGGGGCATCACACACACACACACACCGGGGGACGGGGCATCACACACACACACACACACCGGGGGACGGGGCATCACACACACACAGCAGGGGACGGGGCATCACACACACACGCCGGGGGGACGGGGCATCACACACACACGCCGGGGGGACGGGGCATCACACACACACGCCGGGGGGACGGGGCATCACACACACACGCCGGGGGGACGGGGCATCACACACACACACACACTGGGGGACGGGGCATCACGCACACACACACACACCAGGGGACGGTGCATCACACACACACACACCGGGGGACGGGGCATCATACACACACACCGGGGGACGGGGCATCACACACACACACACACCGGGGGACGGGGCATCACACACACACACACCGGGGGACGGGGCATCACACACACACACACCATGGGACGGGGCATCACACACACACACCGGGGGACGGGGCATCACACACACACACACACCGGGGGACGGGGCATCACACACACACACTGGGGGACGGGGCATCACACACACACACTGGGGGACGGGGCATCACACACACACTGGGGGACGGGGCATCACGCACACACTGGGGGACGGGGCATCACGCACACACTGGGGGAC